>CABHPH010130777.1:12209-40318 GCA_902168325.1 Peromyscus nudipes
GTGTGTGTGTGTGTGTGTGTGTTATTAAGATAAAGGAGTAAAAATTTTTTCTTTTTTCTTTTTTTTTTTTTTTTTTTTTTTTTTTTTACTTTAAGGCTCACTTAGGAATTTGGTTTATAATGTATCAAACTGAGCTACTTAAATATGTTCCAGTGATGGTCAAAATTTGTATGCTGCAGCTGGCCGGTGGGTTGGTACTAGCTGGTTAATGGGAGTCTAACGAAGTGCCACAAATAGAAAGCTATTTCTAATTTAAACTCTTGACTCTTCCATATTAGTGTTAGTATAATTGATGTATTCTTAGTTCCTTGTAGAAGTATTTGATAATGCCACAGCAAAGCATGGTTGGAAATGAGCAGTGCTGTCTCCCAGAAGTTCTCTCATATTTCATCTAAAACATACTCAGCAAAAAAGATATGTAAATTAAAAGAAAATCTCCAATTTCCTATTCTGACTAAAGCTTTGATTTTTGCTGATTCAGGAAGTAAGGTTGACATTGGAGCTTCTCATTTCATCTGGAATAATCACTTTTTCCTTTTGAAAAGTCTTTCATTTTACCAGCAGTATCTTCTAAAACAGTCCATTTTGCATGGATGAACCTGTTTTTCTCTAGATAACACAGAAAATGCAACTATCATAAACGGTAGCCTGCCTTTTACAGTATTGCTTTCCTGGGTGTCCAGTGAGATACTAAAGTGCCAGGCTGCTCATTCTGGAGGTTTCACTGATTTTCTTAGCTGCCTTTCTACCCCAAACTCAAATAACAAGAATTTTATATCTTCCAAATTGACTACTGCTCTAAAGTATTTAACTCTAGGGTTAAAGTAAGATGCTGACAAGCTAATGAAGATGACTGATATCAATGGGGTTCTCCCCTAAGCCTGTCTCATCAGCTTAGGAACGTTCGAAATAGCATAGTTCTAGTTTTTGAAACATCACTATTTGATTAAAGTAGATATTGGATTATCTTCCTAATTCAGTTTTTCTTGTGTCTTTCTCTCGCACACAGCAAGGTAGAGCTAAAATGTGATAACGAGCTTGCTCTTACTGTAAGGCGGGAACAGAGCTGCTCATTGTGTCCTTCCTATTTGCTGCCACATGTGGAAAGTCTTGATGCTTATTTGTTTAAAATAGTAGTAAGAAAAATTACAAGCATTTGAAAATAAGTTTTGGCATAATATACTCAAATTTCCAAACAAAGGTCAAATTCCTTGTTGCTTAGATTTCTGCCAAATTATGCTCTAAGCAAATGGATTTTTTTTTCCTGGCTTCTATAGGAGATAGAAATGTATATGTGATGTCTGGCTTTGAACAGAGGGTTATGCATGGATCCATTGTGTGTCAGTTACTTAATTTCTGTGTGGTGTGTATGAGGTACTTCCTTGCTTTCCATAGTACTTGGGACATGCTCCCAAAGAAACATACTTATGTATGTTGAACACATACTTTTGTTCACTTTTGTAATCTTGGATACTATATTTCTCATATTGTATTTGCACTGTTATTGCTTTGTGCTACCTAGTACTTGTATCAAGTTTTGTATTCTGTATAGACACTGCTTTTACATTTCCTCCTGATAGCACATTTTCTTGTATTAATACAATAAAACCAAGATGACAGGATGACAGTAAAGCTCTTATTAAAAACATGTTCTAATTGTTGCAGAGATATTAATGGAAAGCTAGAGCCTACTGCCTCCAGTTATTTCAAATTATGTGTTTTATATTTACAGTTTACATTTACATACTAATTTTATCTATTAAGAATTGCTTTCAAATTAAAAGATTTACATATGCTTAAACAAAAGCATGAAATTACATTTGAACTCCATAAATGAATTCATTGTATCAGCAGACTGAATGCTTATTCTACATTAAGGAAGGCCGGATTCAGTGACAAGTTTGACCCTCACATTTGTAATTTAGGACAAAGGAAGGCAGCCATGGGAGCTGTATATGTATATTTATACTTATCTATGTTGGGGGGGAACATGTTTCTTTTATCCAGAGATCCCAAATACTCAGATTACTATGAGCATTTCAACTTTTGAGCCAAAGAAGATAGAATAGTTAAGGTTGGAAATTTAGAATTATATCTTAGCAAAGTTTCCAACATATAAATTGTTCATTTTTTAAAGGAATCGATGAGTAATACATTTTAGATGACAAGTAATGAATTTAAATTATATGCGTGTGTATTTTATCTTGATGTCATAAATGTATCTTATAAAATTTAAATGTATTATAAAATAAATTTAAGGCTTTTCTTGAGAAAGTCAAAACCTTTGTTATAAAATTAACAATCAGTGTTTTAAGGAGGCTAATTTGAGAAATCATTTCAGTATTGTGTGCTACTAGCTACAAGTGTTTTAGAAACTTTAATCCAGATGTTTTTCTCCCTCAAAATATTACATGTCCTTTGAAAAGAATCAACATTGCTTCGTCCTTTATTTTGTTTTGAAAGCCAATATTTGTACTTTATTAGTAAATTATAAGTACCACAGAAAGCACTGTCAAGATCTACACATTTGTAGTGAAAACTACATTTTTTTAGACACACTTATAAATATGTGAACAACCATTTAAACCGGTGTGGCTTGTGCTAGGACAGTTTGTGTGCATTCTTTGCAGACATGGTTGACTTGAAATAACAGCAAAAATGATCCAGGCAGTCCCTGGAACCCTTTCAGTATTTACATAGAACTGTAACAGCAAAATGTTGTCCAAGTTCAGATGCAGATATTACTCAATCTAGCTTCTCTTCAGTGTTTTCTTTAGTTAATTCATAAAGATATTAGGCATGTTTATGTGGTATTAACAAATTACTGTGAAACTGTGTGGTATGGGACCTTTCATGGTGTTCGTCTGCAGTGCCTCTAAACTTTCTGTCCTGTACATTGTGACTCTGTTCTATTCTTGTGTATTCATCAATAAGTTCTTACCTTTCAAGCATTTTAAGTAGGCCTATTGTTTCCCAGGACTGCTTTGTAGCCCCATAGCTTTGCTGCTTAGCTTAGCTTAGAACCTCAGTCTTTTGGCTTCCTACATTGGCCATTTTTGCAAAAATAGCCCTAGCCTCCTCGTGGTGCCAGTTAATCCTTATGGAATGAAGTACGAGAAAAGAGATCCACTGTGCTGGATTGCCTTTAAAAAAATAAACAGCAAACACAACAAAATACGAACTGCTGACCCAGCCCTTACTTCTTCAACAAGAGCATTTCTAATATAGAACAAGCTTTTCTCCAGCAAGGTGTACTGGTGAATGAGGGAGATCTTTAATCTTTATGTATTAAAAGGAATGAATGAGAGAGGATTATTTTTGCCAAGAACTCTTTTTCCTTTTTAAAACCCAACTAATGCTATTGTTTTTGCTCTTTTTCCTTTCCTTTAAAACACTGCATAGCCGATGCTTTGCTCTACCAGTCTACTGTGGTTATGTGTTGACTATCCACCATGATTGATCTCGGAGGGCCACCAGATGGATGGATGGATGGATGGATGGATGGATGGATGGATGGATGGATAATCACTGTGGAAGAGAAACCAAAGTTGAATGTTTCTTATTTTATTTTATATCGAATGGGGTGGCATAAGGAATAGTATTTATTGCATTGATTAACTTACAGTAGCTAATTTCTCTGAAGAAGCTCACCAAAACATGTCAGATATGTCTCACTTAGCAGGGAAGTTGTTTAGGTAACTCAACCTTATTTTGTTATATAACTATATCAAATTCTATTTTCTCATGCATTTTAAAGTATAAAATTGGAGATTAATTTTTCAGCAAAATGACTTCATTTATAAGACAAAAAATTTAACTTTCTAGAGGAATCATTTTTAAATAAAAGTTTGTCAGATTCTACAAATAGCATAGATACTTCTATCTGCCTCGGCTTAAATAATAACTACAGTACAGTAAAAGAGTATTTTTCAAATGCTCATTCTGTACTTGAAATACTGTAATGGAGTGGGTAGCCTTCTTTGTTGTTCAAGAGTCTTCCTTCTACAGTGTTTGAGAAGTAGTGATATCTACAAATTAGCAGATTGTGGGTTGGGTTTTAGTGTGGTGGTAGGGTGCTCACCTACTTTCGACAATGTCCTGGTTTCAAACTTGGCATCACAATAAACAAACAAATATGATTAAAATAAGCAGGAGCAAGGATTTCCATGTAAACAGTTAAAATTTTAGTTTAAAACACAGGCACAAATTATTTAATAACTAATTTCTTGGCAGGCATTTAATAAACCCGTCATTCAATAATTATTGTTGAATGCATAGCTGTGCAGAGCATGATGTTAAGCAGTAGAAACCTGGTATTGCCTTCAAGTCAATTTAACAGGGAGTGAGACATAATATTTATAACACAAAGAGATAGTATCTTGAGATGGTAAGTATAGGACAGAAGGGGTGTGCATAGGAAGGACTAACTCAGTTTTGGAAGATTTAATAAGAGTAAGCCAAACAGAGAAAGAATGAAGAGAGTATTTTGTAGGAAATTGTAGGTATATGTAGCCTGGGTATATATTGGTTTGCTCAAAAATGTTAGAGGTATGGCTGGCACATGGGGTATTAAAGGCAATGGAGAATAGATGGAGATTAGTCTGCAGTGATTAATTGACCAGGCTGTGAAGGTCTTTAGAAGCATGGTGAGAAAATTCAGGAGTTTCAAGGTGATATATTTTGTAGGCTGGTGATAAGATCAGAGTCACAGTTTAGAAATTAATTTGGTGGAAGAGTGGAGAGTAGCAGGAGCTGGGCAAAGGAGTGGTGGCTTTTTAGAGCGGCTGAGATGTGATGGTGCCATTATTCTCAGTGATCAGTATTAGAGGAAGCTCAATACTGATGCTCAATGTTTAGTTCTTAACATTCAATTTGACATGCCTGTAAACTGTCTCATTAGTGATTCTTAGACAGCAGTGGGATGGATGAACATAGGACTAAGCCAAGACGGAAGCTGCTGGCCAGGTGCAAGGATTTACAAGTGTGAGTATAAGACTGTAACTCGCCGGGCGGTGGTGGTGGCGCACGCCTTTAATCCCAGCACTCGGGAGGCAGAGCCAGGTGGATCTCTGTGAGTTCGAGGCCAGCCTGGTCTACAGAGCGAGATCTAGGAAAGGTGCAAAGCTACACAGAGAAACCCTGTCTCGAAAAACAACAACAACAACAACAACAACAACAACAACAACAACAAAAAAGACTGTAACTGAGATCCAGAGGAGTCTCCACATACATACATATCTTTAGCATCAACATATGATCCCTTGTTACTCAAGTTATTATGTTTGTGTGTCCATGTGAGATAGGTGTAGTTATATTGTGAACTTCTTACTGTAGTATATAAACATGGGATATTAAGAAACCAATAGAGAGTATATTTCATACACACATTGCTATGGCATTAAAATATTAGTATAGTGAATTGGGACATCACTTGGAACAGAAAAATACCTTGTTAAAGTGAACCTTTTGCTGTACTGATATTTGTTAATAGTAAAATTTTATCTGATTCCTTTGCTTGTGGTTTAGGAATAGAATGAGTAAGCCAGGAATAATGGCTCACCCCTGTAATCTTAACACTTGGAAGGCTGCTACAGGAGAATTGCCATTGAGTTTGAGGACAGCATAGGCTACATATGAGGTCCAGCCTAGCCTGAGCTACACAGCAAACCTACCTCAAAGATTATACACTAATAAGGGGGGGGGGGAGAATTTTATAAGGCACTGTATTTCATATATACACATTTCAGTATATTATATTTTATCTTGAAAAAAGTATGCTTATTATGTGTAAATTATTTTTGCAGCATGTGTATATCATGGGTTGGCCAAAGCATGCCAATAAATGTATTTTACTTAACACGTTGTACTTTTTGTGGCAAATATTCAAGATTTAGCAAATTTGAAGAATACTATTCATTGTTATTAACTGTAGTCACCTGTATTTATCTTTTGAATTTAATAGTCTTAATCTGACTATAAAGACAAAAGCATCCTTCAACCAACATGACCCTGGTAACCACCATTTTACCCTCCAGTTCAATGGATTGTCCAAGTTCAGCACTTTAGCTCACTTATTCTTTACACCAAGCAGGCGTTGTGAGTGCTGTTTTCTATCAAGAAAATTAGTGATATCATCAGTTAAGTGTCCCAGAGCTTTCTTGCTCACTCCTGAGTTTCAGATTCAAACTGTGAAGATAGACGAGGACAGAGAGAAACACCAAGTGGGAGAAGGCGAATAACAGAAAGCCCAAACTTGTCACTGAAGGCTGGGTGACCTGCAGCCAAGAATCCTTAGGGAGACATTAGTCCTTTCCTGTTGGCCTTTTGCACTGCTAGTGATCCAAGCCTAGCCTCACATGTGCTACCCAAGTGTTCTTACCACCACTGAGCTCCTGCCCACCCACACCGTCTTCACACTGTTCTACTTGCAGGGCTGATCACGTTCTAGGTACAGAAATCAGTATCCACGAGTCCGCATTCCTTTTCTGAAAACTATAGTAGCAGTTACTATACTAAGAGTGTTAAAATTTTAAAAACACTGTAGCAACTTAATACAAAGTGAAGTTGGAAGCTCAAGGTGTTTTAGCTTTGCCTTGCCTCTTGATTGACAGTAAATCATAACCCAAAGACTGTTTGAGTTGGTGGTGTTTCCTTTCCTCTAGGTACGTGTCTGTTTTCACTGTTATTGTATGTAAACTAACAGAAGTGATATTAAAATATATATGTGTAGTACTTTGAGATTATCTACTTTCACGTAGCACATAAGCTGCACTGTCTCAGAGAAGATAGTCAGGACAAGTATTAATCTAATTTCAAGTCTGAAGGAAGAAATTTGGAAGGTGAATTCACTTGTTTCAGATTTACCATTTTCCCTATTATATGACCCAGTTTCTAGATGTACAATTTATATACAAGTTAAAATAATTTGAATTTTCAAATTCAAATAATGCTATGAACATTTTCTTGTTTTCAGCAGGGATTTCTGAATTATTTGGGAGATTAAGCCGAATGTTTCTTCATACTTTTTTAGACTCTGCAACTACACATAATCCAGATTTCCTACTCAATAACGGTGATCAGGAGCCAGGGATTTCTGGTTGACCAAATCACTCTAAGTGCTTAGAAGCTTCTTGGAGAGGATATTCAGTGAAAGGAAGGGAGCAGACTGACCCTGGATCTATGGCATGCATAGCTAGACAGTGCAGGTGCCGTCATGTGGCTCCATCTAGAACTCAGGTTAGAATCCACAGGCATATCATAACCCTACAAGAATTGGTTGTACTCACTGCTAGATTGCAGCTGCATATCTATTTACCTCCAGCAAGAGAGCTATGCTTTCGCCTTTCTTTCCAAGACATGTCCTATGGCATCTAGAAAGCTTGTGTCAGGGAAGAACTAAGTAATGGTGATGAGGAAAGAGGGTGGTGAGTTTTTATTGCTGTCTCAATAGTTGGAATTTGACATAGATGCTAGCCTAAGAGGCTTCTACTTGCTGTCTAAAACTACCCTGCCATATTTTGCTAAGAAGGGTAGCTTGTTGGAGCAGAGAGCTAGCTATTCCTGCACCTTTCAACTAAGAGTAGATAGCTAAGATACCATTGATTGTGGTGATGATGTATTGAATATATCAGTTGTAAGATCTACAGAGGACATTAAAACAACCTCTGAGAGAGAAATGGTAGCCTTCCAGTATTTATCTGATGTTGCTTTAGAGCACAGCCCTGATCTTTCTGTATATCTGAATCAGACATGTAATTTACTAGCTCAAGCCCAGGAAATCTAATAGTAAGGATTTGTTCCCAGCCACACAGCTATGTTTCTGTCCATAGGCTTTCTAAAAGGTTAGAAGTTTTATCACCTAAACTCAGAATTCACAAGATTAAACAAGCATTGCTTTGTTTTTCTGTAGCATTCTTGAATTGGGGATTTAGGAATGTATAGAATATGGGTTTTCTGGGTTTGCCAAATTCTGTGTATTCTGAGGAAAGGTGATGGCATCATCCTCTTCCTCCTTAACTCCTGCTGATGAAGCAACATGGTGTTACAGTAAACAGGCAGATTCTGACTCCTGTTCTAATGAAGCATCTTTGTTGAGCTTACTTTGTCCCACTAGCCAGATTTCTTCTTTTTAAAATGCTTACTGTTTAAGTTTTGTTCTGTGAAAGAATCTAATATGGTTCTTATTAGTAACTTATAATAGTTTTCTCATATATGTGGCCTCTCTGGTTTATCCAATATTTCCCCAGGTTTAATACTGAGGTTCCTCTGCATCCTAGGAGCCTCCTCTTCCCTTGTCCACCTGACTTCCTAGACTTATTAGCCATTCTTTGAATATGGCATAGTCAAATTTTACTGTGCTTGGTGCTTTTTTAGATTTATTTTATGTGTAAATGTTTCGCTTGCATGTATGTATGTGCATCACCTGTATGGCTGGTGCACATAGAGGTCAGAAGAAAGCATCGAATTCCCTGGGAATAGAGTTACATATGGTTATGAGCCTCCAAGTGGGTGCTGTGAATCAAAACAGGGTCCTCTTCCAGATCAACACATGCTCTTAACAACTGAGCCACTTCTCCAGACCTAAGTCCTGTTTAGAACTACTGGGTCAGTTCCAGGACTTTTCATATGCTCTACCACTGAGCTACACCCTATGAGTTAGGTTTTAAGTGGACATGAGTAGATCCTGGTTAGATTGTAGGTGCTAGTTATTGTTTGCTTCTTAGGATATTCTTATTTAATATTTCAGGTTATATTATGAAGTTATGTTACTGACTTGTTTTGTAACCAGCCAAAACATTTATTAGTTGGCCAGAAATGGGAGCAGGACACTTGAGTTACTTAAAAGTAGTGAATTGTTGAAGGTTTCTGACCATCTACCCTAATGGAGGGCTCTGGCCATTTTGAGCTGTGGTGCATGTTCACAAGCTGCCTGAGTAGACGTTTTAGAATAAGTTCCTTACATAAGAAGCAGTTAAGCCTGTAAAACTGTCTTTAAAATTGAACTTTTTATAAGCTATTGTGTCATGATGAGTTATAGAAATGATTCTTTATGGTGTTGGTATTTCTCCCAACTTTATTTTAATAGTTCAATACTCAAAGATTAGTTGATTTATGTATATGCCACCTGTCTGTATTCTAATGAGAAGGTAGTTCACAATTAGGATTGCTTTCTACTTTCGTTTCTGATTTGTTTACACCATCTTTTGTCCTCAATGATGTTTATTTTTTTAATTTAAAAAATTAACTAAAAACATAACTCTTTGGTGTGTTTTTGTTTATGTCATGGCCTTATGTCAAGATACTGAAAAGTATCTCTCCAAATTGTTGTTCTGCTATAGTTATTTCTCTCAAAGAAGGCCTCTTGTATGGCTATTTGTTGAATTGTGTACCTACTGAATTAGTCAAAGCTCTCGCTAAAACCATTTTTTCTTTACTTCTCCCCTCCCCCCAAGCTTGCTTTTGTTATGTATTGGCTTGCTAATCCTTGTGTTGAGCAGTATCAGACATCACCTTTCTTGGGGGCAGTTAGTCCACTCTTCCGCTTTCTTTGTCAAAGGGCTCCCTTAATAGGAGAAGTCAACAGGGAGGACAAAAAGGATTGAAAGTTGTATTTAATCAGGGTCAGAGAGGTGGTGTTCAGAGTGACGGGCCCACAGGCAGGCTGGCCTTTTATGCTTGCCGACGCAGATGGTCCCAGAGCATTCAGCTAAGTGAAGAGAAAGCTGCCCAGTGAAACCTATTGTAGGGTAGCATCGTTACAGTTGAGAAAGGTTGCCAGGGGTAACTAGAGAGTATCACCAGTATCGTGTGATCACTAGGCTGTGCCATTGAAAATGTTAGACTGAGGATTGTATTGGGTCCCTTGGCATCTTGATGTTCATATGCAAGCAGTATTAGCTTATATTAGTGTTTTTAATTTAATTTTTTCCAGTTGTCTTACTTTCGTTCTTGCTCTACCTTTTTAGCACACAAAAACTAGGTGTATTTATAATTAATAATTTAAAACTTGCTTGTGAGAGAAAATAACTATTTAATAATATATTTATTGCAGGCTTTATAACCTATGTCAAATTATGATGAAATTTAGGTTTCTGAAAATGGCATGTAATGTGTTTGAAGAACTTGAAGATGATTTTCTAAAATTGCTCTGACAAAGCACCAGTGTATCTCAAATAGAAGAGTTTGTTGTTTTTCTATAATTATAGATTATAAAATGTTATAGTGGTAGTTATCTGAAAGTAGTGTATAACACGATGACAGGTTGGGCCAGGAAATTCCAGACTTTTAGGAAATCTGTTTCTAGTTTTCACCCAAGGCAAAAGTAAATGTACATGCCCAGTGTGTCCAAGTTAGTAAGTAGCATAGCAGTCATTATTCTTAGTATACTCAATATGATTTAATAGCCAATTTTGGAATCCTATAATTTAGCCTTTCTCTTATTTCTGTATTTCTAGAAATTATTTATAGTCACTTGCAAAATAAAAACTCCACAGTCTCCTACAGTAACTAGAAGAAAATGCAAAGAGATTTCAAGACAGTATAAATGTGAAATTTGAGGTGTACCCAAGACTTAAGTAAAGTAGCAATAAACTTGCCAGTATTAGCTTTAAATAAGATTGGCAGTCAACCCCACTACGTTAGCCAGCACTGATTTTAATTTACACCTGTTATTCACCCACTGGTAGGTAAGACATTGAGTGAAGACAACAGGGCCATACTATAGCAATATTATTTATTGGTGGTGTGAAAATCTAATCATCTCTAATGGAATTATTTTGTATTAAAAGTAGCTTTTTAAAATGGGTGTTGCAGATGGAGTCAAATTCTTAACCCCATTTGATTAGATTCTAAGTTAATTTCATACTTTCACAGAAAAAAATCTCTTTGTTATTAAAATGAGCAACTTAGTTTTTTTCTCCACTTTAAAACATGGATGAATCATTTTTATATTTTGGATTAATTCATAACCATTGCCATAAAGTAAAAGCATTTCACATACACACACACACACACACACACACACACACACACAGAACACAGAGGGAGAGATGGAGGGAGGGAAGGAGGGAGGGAGGAAGGAAGGAAAGAAGGAAGGGGTCAGAGAACAAGCTTCTGGGTGTCCACAGTTACAAAGAGTTCTAAAGAGGTCCTTGCTGACACAGACGGGGCATTTCATTGGAAAAATTACCTTTTCTGTTAGTAAAAATGCAGAGGTGATTCCCCTTTGTTTCCTAGAAAACAAGTGAAGACTAACTAGGTTGTGCTATATACTTTATCATAGGTTCTTTCTCAAGAGAATTAAAGTATGACTTTTTATAAGATTTTTGGGAAAATACAAGATTTATAAATAGAGGAGGCAGTGTCAAAGCAAATTTTAATTGAATTACTCTTCTAATGAGCCTCAGTAAGTCAAAGAGATTAGTATTGGAGTTTATGGCTCTTCATTTTTTGAATTGTCAATTACCATTTGCTCTCCCCCTCCCCCTAAGACAGGAGCTCACTGTGTAGACAGGCTGTCCTCAGAGATGTGTCTGCCTCTGCCTCTCAAGTCCTAGGAGTAAAGGTGTGCTAGTACGCCCAGCCTGTCTTTTTCTCCATCTTTATGCTCATGGCATATAGTTGACTGACGCTTGGTAAACAGCTTGAAGTTCTAATAGAAAACAAATGTTAAATTTAGATTTCATGTATTCTCACTTAGATTGACTCTGATGAAACATCTGTATTGTAGGACCAGGATGGTTGGCATAAAAATCTTCAATTTCAGCTGAGATTCCCTATCACTCTGATCTTTGAAGCCATGCATTTAACATAAATATGTGAGGAAACATAAAGTGTCTGTTTGTTATCATCTTAACAAAGATTAAAACAAAATTGCCTTTAAAACTCATAAATAAAATTATATTTCCTTGAAAATAGTTTAAAATTAACTTTATTGGTTGTCTGGTTTTGAGATTAAACCATTTTCTTCTCTCTCTTTATCTACATACTATATATTATATATACGTATATGTACATATTGTGTGTGGGTATGTGTGTGTGTGATATGTATGTGAGGATGTGGGCACTTAAATGCCATGGCACTTGTGTTGAGGTCAGAGGCCAGCTTTTAGGAATTAGTTCTTCTATCTTTCTATCTTTAAATATATACGTGTGCGTGTGCGTGTGTGTGTGTGTGTATTTAAAAGTGTAAATTTGGCTCCTCCTAACTTTGAACTACAAACCAGGAACCAAGCTGGGCGTGTTGATGCATGCCTTTAATCCCAGCACTCAGGAGGCAGAGGCAGGCGGATCTTTGTGAGTTCTAGGACAGCCAGGGCTACACAAAGAAACCCTGTCTCAGGGGGCAGGTGGGGAGGGGGGAGAAAAGAAAAGAAATCCAAGAACCAGAAAGCTAATTTAGATTTTGTTGATTGAGTTTTGCTAAAATCTGAGTCACAAAGCCATTCTCTGTTAAATTCCCGTTTTCTGTAACCATAATATATGGCTATTAATGGGATATCAATAATTGGAGTCTTATGGCAGAACTTATTAAAAATAGTGCCAATATCAAGTCTATCTCTATATATTAAGTATTTGGGGCTTGTAGTAAGAAAATACAACCAGAATAGTTACACCTTATTTGTTAAAATGAAAACCATCATGCCAACACTGGCAAGTTACATTATAACTATAGTCATGTTAACTGACCTATACAGCAGGGACTCACTCAAATGCTATGTAATCTTGGCTTAAGACAGTTTTGAGAATTGGCTTATATAGTTAAGGAAAATGATTGTCACCCCAAAATAAAAATGAATGAATCTTATGAAATTTGCAAAAAGCAAGCTGATGTTCACAACTATGTAATTTATGGTTTGGTGAAAATTCATGAGTGGGAAATTATTGCATTATTTCTGAGTTACAAAAAAATAAGTTCTAAAATGCTGTTAATTATGGGGCACCCACACGTAGTAATTGTGTACTGTGTATCTCAGAAAGCCAGAAGAAAGGATTTTGAATGTTTTTAGCATAAAGAGATTAACTCTTGAAGAGATAGTTATGTTTAACCTGATTATACAATGTATATATCACATGCTTTTCCACTACTAAGTATAAATTTTATTTTTAATGTGCCAAAACAAAACAAAACTTGTTAGCTTGAGTCTTACCTAAAAACTTCAGAAAGCACATTGGAATTTTGAGCTTATTAGACACATTCTTATGAATATAAGTTATTTTAAAAAATATTTAGGTTTATTTATTTTTATTTTATATGTATGAATGTTTTGCCTGTTTATACCATGTGCATGCCTGGTGCCTGTGGTGATCATAAGAGGGCATCAGTCCCCTGGAACTGGAGGAGGTACAGATGGTTGTGAGCCACCATGTGGGTGCTGGGAACCAAACACTAGTCCTCTTCAAGAATAAGTGCTCTTAACCACTGAGCCAATTCTCCAGCTCCAGAATATCGGGTATTTTTCAAAAACACAATGCAAGGAATGATCTTGACTAAGAGTTCAGATTATAGAATATCAGAAAGGACAGTAAAATGGCCAAGAGCATTGGGGTTTATTAACTATTTATAAAAACATGAAATATTCCTACCTACTTCCAGAAATACTACATTAAGTTAAAATATGTGAAATATTTCAAAATAATTAAATAATGTATGCACATAACTAATGGTTCAAATAACCAATGATACCAAATCACTACTACTATTGATGCCTTATAACTGATGTAGAGAGATCCTGCAGATATGCTTATATTTTTATATTTGCCATTAGTCATTGGTAGTCAGTTACTTTGGTATTTGTTGGAGCCCACTAGGTTTCCTAGTGGCTGTACCCAGCAGGACTGCATGAGAGGTTGATTGGACCACGGGCCTGGGTACCAGGTGTTTGTAAGGGTGTAACTAGCAAGGGGAGGTCTTTTGCTCCACCCTGTGGCATTGTTATAAACAGACCTTTGGAATAAAGTTCTGGGCCCATTTGGATAAGGATCCAGGCCCACCCGAGTCCATCCTGTGTTTTCTTGTGGTGATATTGTGTCCCCCAATATATTGTGCACCCTAATAAACTTCTGGGGTCAGAGAACAGAACAGCCACTAGACATATATAGAGGCCAGAAAATGGTGGCACACACACGTTTAATCCTAGCATTCTGGAGGCAGACATCCATCTGGAACTCTGTGAGTTCAAAGCCACACTGGAAATAGCCAGGCATGGTGACACACACCTTTAATCCCAGGAAGTGATGGCAGGAAGCAGAGAGGTATATAAGGCATGAAGACCAGGAACTAGAGCCCCTTTAAGCTTTGAGGCTTTTAGCAGCAGTTCAGCTGAGATCCATTTCAGATGAGGACTCAGAGGCTTCCAGTTTGAGGAAACAGGATCGGCTGAGGAGTTGTCGAGGTGAGGTTAACTGAGGCTTGTTCTGTTTCTCTGATCCCAGACAAGTTTATTAGGGTGCACAATGTATTGGGGGACACAGTATCACCACATTTTTTTTAAATTTAAATTTTAATTTTTTTTTTATGTTGGCTGGAGAAACAGCCATGGGTGCTGGCAACGGAACTCTTATATTTTTGGTTGTGAGCCTAGACTTTAATGGCTGAGCCATCTCTCCAGCCCCAAGATTCTTGTTGCATTTTCTCTCTGTTTTCTCTCCTCCATATTTCTAACTAAGTCTCTTATCCCTCAATCCTCAAGACTTCCTGGGGTAAATAAGTGTGGGGGATGGTCCCCACAGGTATTAATAGATAAGCACGATAGAAGCCTATTCTAGGAGTCCATTTATTATCTTTCATATGATTTTAGCACTTTGTCTGAGTTCATTTTATTAAAACTGTTATAAATGACACATGGTAGGTTCTGGAATCTAAATGATACAGAAATAAAGACATCAAAGAAGTTTTTGTTGTTCGATAATTTCATATGTTTATTATGGATTTTGATCATATCCACTCTCCACTCCCCTCCTCTACTCCTGGCAGAGCCATTGGACCTTGAGCAATTTACCAGTGGTCAGACACCCAAAGAAAAATGTCTCCTTTCCACAGCAGTCACCAGTTCCAACAGCAAAGCCAGGAGTGGGGCCTCGTGAGGCCCTCCCTCATCTATGCTGGAACTTTGACTAGCTTGATCTTGGGTGGGGCAGGTAATTCCAGCTGATTTGAGTTCATGAGGGCAATCGCCATGGTATATTCAAAAGACAGCATTTCACAGCTTCCTTTCTGTCTTTTGGCTCTTACAGTCTTTCCATCCCCATTTCTAGAATATTCCTTGAGTCTTGGGTTGTTTGATTTAGATGTTCTGTTTAGAAAGTGTTCCGTTTAGAAAGGACTCAGTCACATATTTTCAGTCACTTATTTCACTTTTTAAAACTTATGACCAGTTATGAGTCTCTGCATTAACTGTTACCCCTTGTAAAAAGGTTGCTCTGACAAAAGTTGAGAAAAGCAATGATTTATGGGTATCAACATAAATACTTAGAAGACTGTTTGACAGTGTGACTTATCTCGTTGTCAGTTAAATTCTTAATAGTGGTAAGTGAATTGTCTTCAGGTCTTTGTCAATCTCTAAATTCACAACTCTTACTCTTTTCTTGCCCTTCTTTTCCTCCATAGAACACACATTTCCTTCCAACAGATATTTAAAATGGACCTGTGGAGATCAATGCTAGCGAGGGTTTTGCCTACATATGTTTGTGTACGACATGCACGCCTCTGGCCTCCTCAGATGCCATTAGTAACTGACTGGATTTACTGCAAAACCTCCCAAACATCTGTACAACATTCCTTTCAGATTGACAAATCAGCAAAATTTCTAGAAACTCTCATAGGTTTGGGATCTTTATTTCTTTGCAATTTGTCAAAAACACATTATAAGTATGGGCCAACTTTCTGTCTTTAGCCAGGAGCCTGAAGTAATGATCCTCCAAGTTTAGACTGAGAGCCTTCGGTAGTCTTGAGTCTGTGTCTTCAAGTTCAGTTCTGTTTTCACAAGGATACTGACGTTATTGGCCTTCTTCCTGTGTTGACAAAAGCAGTGGTGATGAGTCCACTAGAATAATCATTATGATCTTTATTTCTCCACATTGCCCTTTAAAAAAAAAGACTTTCTTGATGAAACAATTTTTTAAAAAAATTTAAAAGCTGTTTTGTGGTGTTAGACTCCTGGAGTTCCCACACTCAGAAGGTCATGGCAGGAGCATCAAGTATTCAAGGCCAGCCTCGACTATATAGTCCAGACTATATATTTCCAGTCCAGCCTGGGTTATATGAGACCCTGTCTCAACACAGCAAATTAAATGTAAGAAACTTACTAAATCTCAGTACTTTGATAAATTTTTAACGTAGTTTGTGTGGTGAAATGGGAGTGTAAAGCATAGGTCAACAAGCCAGTATTTTTCATGCAGTGATATAGAATTATACATGACTGTGTTGATCACCCTCTACTTAGAAGCTGTTTGGAAAAGTAAAAGACTTGGAATTCAAGAGGCAGATTGATAGAGCTCCGAATCGGAGTTTTAAGGAAGGCAAGGAGAGTAGTTTTCATGTACTGCCATAACTGCACCAACAATGGCTACTGCTCACACTGAAGTGACAGTATAGTCATACAGGAAGGAAACAGAGTGTGTCTGCAGATTAGTGAGAGCCGAGGGAAGGAGAAAAAAATAAATTTGGTCTTTTATAATGAGACGTCTATCAAGTACAACAAAAAATCAAAGAGACAGTGATATAAACGCACAACTAAGAGTAACAATGGTGAGTACCAAAAGAACTAGCTAGAACAAATATGCTGATGTTGGAGAAAGTGAAAGAAATGGTAGGGATGGGAGTAATAATAAAATGGTTTTCATAATGCTTTTAAGTTGTAGAACCTGATAAGCTTAAAGAATCTGTTGATAGCCTTTAATCTCCTGGTAAAGAGATACCTTGTAAACTGATAACGATAGCTCCAGGTGGTAAAATTCTAGTACAGGGGAGGCAGACACAGGAGATATCAAGGTCAAGGCCAGCCGTAGGACACTGTCCTGATAAGACAAAACAAACAAAAAACCAGCTACAACACTCAGAATGAAAGCTGGCAAAGAGATTTGTAGAGATCATGGGGATTCCTTTTAGCAATGGGTTTCTAGGTTCTGCTAGCAGTGTCACACATTCCATGCAGATGGTGTTCAACATCTCAGCAATGCTAGAGAGAATGAAGGCTAACCACTGAACACAACGTGAGATTTCTATCCACCCTGTGATGGTAGCAGAGGAATCAGTATTAAACTTCACTGACTGGCCTGAGCTGCTATTTATTTGCTTTTTCCACATTTTGTCAACCCTTTAGGCCCAAAGTCCTAATCTGTCTTTTTACTTCTCTAAAAAAGTACTACCTTTTGTTGAGGATGTTAGATAAAATGGAATTGGATCCTTAGCTCAGAGAATTACTCATCCCCTGGTGTCATGTTGTGTTTGTAAATATATTGTTACTACTGTTTTTCCAATTTGTCCTCTGTACTAACTAGCATAGGGTGTCAATCTGTGGTGGGTTTTTTGTTTGTTTGTTTGTTTGTTTTTGTTTTGTTTTGTTTTGTTTTTAAGAAATTCACTTTTAGACCTAAATTACCAGGAACTCACAGAGATTCACCTCCTTTTCTGCCTCCTGAGTCCTGAGATAAAGGGTGTGCACCACCAAGCCCAGCCAACTTCTTAATTTTTATCCTAGGAATTACACATTCTGCTGTGGCATTTGCTTCTTCATTGTTTCTTTCTTTCCTTTCTCATTTTATAGAGTTCATCTCTAATATCCTGAGAAGAGATGCATGCATGTAGAATCATTGTAGGACCTAAGATAAGAATATAGCATATGTTCTCTGAACATACATAAATCCTATAGAGATCAGAGTAATCAACGATGATTCCTTGATTGATGAGAATATTGAAGGAAGTTACCTGAGACAGTATGTGTAGGGTTGGAATTTGAGTATGGACAGAAATGTGCTAGGTTAGCAAAGCAGAAAAATCTCTTAGCATGCTCACAAAGCAGAGAGTAGGGGAGTAATATCAGAAGACAATATGTTTAAAGATTGAAACCTTATTTGCAGTAAGATGGTGGCTTGACCTAAAATTTTAAGTATTGAGCGGTTGTAGTTTATGTTCTAGGAAGTAGTCAGTTTTTAATGAAACTTACTGTAGATTAAAGGACACAAAAGACCAGATATTAGTGTAACAGAGAATGTCTGATCAGAACTCCTCTCCATTATCTTTGAGAAGTTTGTTTAAGCTTGAAGTGAAGAAGATGCTCTGCAAGCTAAGGTCGCCTGTCTGTAGAAGGCTTTGAGGAACTTGTTTAAGGTAATTGCAGATAGCAATATTTAGTGGCCGGCTGAATACCAGTCCTTAATTCAAGATTATTCTGAGTTCACTTGGGGATATTACAGATTGGAAAGAAAAGAAATAAAAGTGCTTAAGAAAGGAGGCATTCAAAATTTGGGCTACAGGTTTTACAAATGTGGTAAAAATCACAGCATGGAAATTCAAATAGACAAGGGTAGCCGGATTTAGAGCCAAGAACAGAGTGCTAAGATGTAAACACTTGTTCAAAGCTTGCCCTGGAAAGCAGAAGAGTTTGACAAGACAAGAGCCAGTCATCGAGAAGAAACTCTGGGATTTAGCTACCGGGCTTGGGGCTAGTTATTACAACTTGAGGGATACAGTTTAGCAAAGTGAAAATGCTGGACCCTTATTCAAAAAGCAAGATTTGAGGTCTCATAATTTTGTATAATATAGCAAATACTTATATAACTGTAATGTTTTGAAAAATTGTGACTTTGCTGATTTTTCTTTCTTCAAATTTTTTCTTACCTCATCAAACTATTTTAGGCAACTTTATTTAATTAGCATAAAGTATTGTTAGTCACCTCTATCACCTAGCAAATGCAAGTTTACAAATATTTTTTGATAATTTTCAATTTAATTTTTAGAAATTTTTTATCGTGTGTGTGTGTTTGCGCGCGCAGGCGTCCCCTTGTCCCCCTAGTGTCTGTGGAGTTCAGAATAAGGTAGCAAATCCTCTGGGCCTGGAGAAATGAATGGTTATGAGTCACCATATGAGTGTTTGAAACTGGGTCCTCTGCAGGAGCAACAAGTGCTCTTAACAGCTAAGCCAACTCTCCAGCCCTCTTTTTGATGATTTTTAATAATGCGGTGGTGCTTAAATACTTCCTCTGTCATAACCTGGAAGCTATGCATGAAGTCAAATGACTTATTGATTTATATGTAATTCAGAATAATTTCTTGATTTATCCTGTCATGGTATTTTCAATTGAAAGGGAAAATAATTTTAAAATTGTCTTCCTTGACAATTAGTTCATCTAAAGCTAAATATGGAAAGTATTCTATCAAATACTATTATCTTTAAGCTTAACTTCTCTTTGTTCATCTGTATTTACTTTGCAATGTACAACTTAAAAATGAGCAGAGATTATAAGTGCTTTCCTGAATTATGGTGAGTTCCTAGCATGCTGTTGCCTGGGTGCTAGCACTTCCTGTCTTTCTTTTTATTAAGAATTTTTTTATTCATTTTACATACCAACCACAGATCCCCCTCTCTTCCCTCCTGCCATTCCCCCAGCCTTCCCCCCAACCCAGCTCCCATTCCCTCCTCTGAAAAGGTAAGGCCTCCCATGGGGAGTCAGCAAAGCCTAGTACATTCAGTTGAGGCAGGTCCAAGCCCCTCCCCCTGCATCAAGGCTGTGCAAGGTGTCCCACCATAAGTAGTGGGCTCCAAAAAGCCAGCTCATCACCAGGGATGGATCCTGATCCTACTGCCAGGATAGTGCTCAGGTTTGCACATACAGTTAGTATGGTCTCCAGGGAAAAATGAGTAAGCTGACTTTCCACTGCATATCCTCAGTGAATGCCATGCCTCTTTCCTGGGCCATTGCCACCATTGTCAGCACTGGTCCAGGTTTAAGTCTACCTCTTGAGGGTCTATGATGTCTTCTGCTTCCCCAGGAGTGCACATTGGAGCCAGGCCAATTGCTTGATTTGTATTCAGATACCTGACCTATCCCTTGTGCTCACATTCCACTATTCTGTTCTTCACATAAAAAGGACAAGTTCAGAGATGAAATTATCAACAATTCAAGATGGCAGCAACAAAGCATTATGTCAAGCAAAACCTCCTACTGGAAGGAAACCCTGTATAATGCTCAAGTTGAATGTTCAGTAAGCTGGCTCTGCCTGCTACCCATCAGAATAAAGTGCACAAGCTACTAAACTGCCCTTTGTGGACACTGAAGTCCTAGAACTGTGACGTTGGGTCAGGCTGAGGTTCTAAGAAGCAGGTCTTTGATAGGGAATTCAGATTACTTAAAATACTCTTGCCTCACTTTGTTGTGTATTGTTATTTATCCTTAAATTATGAGTTGAGTTATACTATAGCTGACCTTTTTTGGTTGGTGAAGAGAGGGGAGAACCATAGATTATTATAATGATTGTTTAACTCTGACCTGTGTCTGTTTTTACTATATTCATTAGCATACTGGGCCTCAGTGCTAGTAACCAATGTTTTACCTGTTGCTAATTCTGTTTCCCCATACCCTCTTAATCTTGTGCCTTTGTCAGAAAGAGTTTTAAAGACCCACACTAAGATATATGCCTCCTATTCGTTATTTTTTCTTTTTTAAAGTCTCAGCATTTCTTTAGAAGAAGTGTCTCTAACAGAATGCAGTTTTTCCTTGTCAAAATGCATAGTTTGAAGTAGTGGGTGTATACAAAGGCAAAGAAGACAAGGTCACATAGGTCCTGTCTTCCACCTGGCCCCTGCTCTCCTTCTGGAGACCACATTCAGTGTTAGGAAATGAAGTAGGATTGCAACTGTTGCTTTCATTCTTCCCTAATCCCGTTACCTTGGACTGAGATACACTTCCGAATTTGGTAACTAGTGTGTCAGGTGATCAAGGTATTGCCCAGGAGGGCTTTGAGCTTCCTGGGCTTCTGGGTTGGTTGTTTCTGACTGGAACGTCCTCATCAGTTTATCCTAAACGAAACTTCATTTCGTTTGAACCCTATGACATGAAAAAGGATTGGAAGGACTGCCTTAAGCCTCCAATTAAAACCTCACAAGGAAATAAAATTCTGTATTTAAGCAGTAACTAGGTTTTATATAGTTAAACAATAACCTTTTAACTATATTTAATCATTATTGGTTTTGTTTTCATAGTATTTTCTTATAATTTTATTTAAGGTAAGCATTAATTAGCAGTACACAGTACAGAGCTTCACAGTACACAAGTCTGAGGCCAGCGGGAGCTCTACAAGACCTTGTCTCAAAAAGAAAAGAAGTTAGCAAATTGAGTACTAGTCTGTCTCCTGGCATTAGGAAGGTGGGGTCTGGATAAGGACACAGCTGTTCTATTGATTGCTGTCTTGACAGTGGAAATATTAAGGTGATGGTAACATCATAGATTATAAATTTCACTGATGATAAGTGAAATCCAAGAAAAACAGTGAGTTTTGAAATGTATTCATAAAAGTAGGTTGTGTCCCCAACCCCACAAGTCCACTGGTATGTGATAGACTATGCTTGATCACATTCATTGTATATGTTGAATTTATTTTGGTAGAGTTTAGATAAGTGAAAATTTGCATAAACTTTATGTACAAATTTACATAATTTATTTTAAAAAAGAGAACTATAGTAAGAGAAAATAGTAAGTATATATTATTGTTCATAATGACTAATTGCTCACTCTCATATATTTACATTTGTCAGAGGAGAGCAGGAACTTTGGCATCATTTTATGAGTTCCCATTTACATGTAAGAAGTATTTCCTGTTAGCCGGTTGCTGAAATGACGTGTGCTGTTGTTATTTTATCTGAGGCTTAAGATCTTTAATGGCAATAACTCCTCATTCATTCAGCATGAGTAGACCATCCTCTTGATGGCAGAGTCACTTTTGAGAGTTCTCCTACAGCTGCAGTGGCGAGCTGCCCTCTCCTGGTCGTCTGTGCCATGTAGAACTCCACTGGAGCCTAGAGAAAATCAGACCAATGGCCAGATTGGTAGATGTTTCCATTGTCCTAGATACCAACACTATCCTGTTTTCTGATTCTAGGATAAAGCTCTGTTTTGGCTCCTTGTCACCCCTTTAAAAAGACATTGACGGAAAAGATGACGGGCCATCTTTTCTCCTGCACCTGTTCTTGTCGTCATTCCTGCAGCTGAGAACTTTGCCCATTACTTCAGCCCCAGTTGTACTGTGTGTGCTGTCTCTCTTTACACACTTCTTAAGGTTTGCCCCTCAGTATGTGTATGTCTCTAGGGAATACAGATTTTCCAAAGGACCGTATCGGTAGGTGGATTCCCCATAGTGTTCTTTTCTTAGAAGATATTCTTACATGTTTTCTTAAAAGATGGACATTAAAGTTTCAGTTTCATGATGCGTATGAGTTGACGAATGGTTCTTCTGAAAACCAGTTCTTATGGATTTTTTTATTCTAGATTATTGTCTTATTTCTTATAAGCACATCTTTAACTTATTTTATACTCTGGCTTTATGGACCTATGAGATTAATATCAATTACCATATTTAACAAAACCATACCACAATACCAATAAGAATTCATTTTAGAATTTTACTTTCTCATTGAAAATAGCAGATTATCCCTACTTTTTTTTTTTAACTTACTAAGAGATCTTTATACTTTGTTTTTGTGTTTTAAAAATGTAAGGAAAAAAACCAAAAAACTAGTAGTTTTATTGTATTTTTTCAGTAGAATTCATAGTTTGCCATTGGTTAATATTTCTCTTATGAATTGTAGAAAAAAAACTTTTTATGACATACTTTATTTTCAGAGTTCATATACATTTTAGTGGTTCAGCCTATCTCATCCATTATACTCCTTTGTGTTGACACAAAGACTAGAGAGCTTCCGACCTTTTCTTGGGTATTTTGTCTCAGGGGGTTTTGTGTGATTACTTTTACTTGGAAACAGTGTTTATGAGGCGCATGTGCCTGCACACGTGTGGAGGTCAGCGGCCAGCTTGTGGGTGTCAGCTCTCCCTTTCCTCCATGTGGAAACACCTTGTCTGCTAAGCTGCCTCATTGTCCCTTCTTGGCAAATTACATTTGAAGAAGGCTGGTGCGAGGACTAGTTAGGACGTTTGGATTCCCCCACATCCCAGACATGCAGAGTCTTTCTCAGTTTCAACTTAAAACAGAAAACATTTGGCTCTGTTCTTAGAAGTTTTAAGACCATAATCAATACTTGAAAATTATTTGTGAAACAAAATACTAAAAGTGTAACTTTTAAACTTAGAAAACTTCAAAAATACACATTAAAATTGTGAGAAGGAGCTATTCACAGCAAGGACTGAGCAGGCGCCCTTCAGCCTCCCAGTCAGTTTGGTTTTGTCTTAGAGGTTTAGGGATAGCCAAGACCTGACTATCCAAAAAGATCTCTGCCATTAGTGATGAACGTAATGAAGTGTTTTAAGACCTCATTTGAGCCCTCCCTGGGCCACTTCCTAGTCCATTTTCTAGGAAATGGACGTAACGCTAATTCTCATACTGGATACTTGTGAAAATTTCATGAAAATATTACTAAAAGCATTTTAAACTATTAAATTAAATAGTATATAATATAAAATGGTATTACTTACAAACTAACATGTTCTTAATTCTTTTAAACCAGTATTAAGTCAGACTTAATGAAGACCTGACTTTTAACAATAATGTAATTATCTTTCTTTGTCAACCTATATATTGATGAATATTTTTAATTACCAGTTTTGGTGGAAAGTGGGAAATTGTGTAACTTTCATGCACCCCTCTGCTCTGTTGTGTATGTGTGCAGACTATAGCATGATTTAAATGCTCCTATTGTTCTCATTAAGTCTTAATTTCCTAGCTTATTGCAGACAAAAAGAATAGGAAAAATAGAAAATATGTAATTTAATGCATTAGTATTTATTTCACCGGTTTTCTTTCCTGATATTTCTGGATACATTTCTTCATAAATGCAGGGGTAGCACCAAAAACTTAAAGTGGCCAGAGTTTGGTCTCAGTTTGTATTAAGTAGGAACCATGCATGCTGTACGTTGTTTTCCCTAGACTTCCCAAGGGTAGTTAAACTTGCATCTTCTTGGCAGGAAGAAATTTTCCTTGAAAAGACATCCTTAAAGCCACGTGTTTGAGGCATAAGACCAGGCTGTTCTGATGGTGGAGGGTCACCTTGTACTTTAATCTGTGGTTTCCTGCATTCGAGAGTGGATTTCTGCCTTTGTGTATGTATGTGGCAGTGGAGGGGAGAGGATAAATTTGGTAACCTAGGAAACCTGTATCCCATCAGGAGGAAAACAGATGTCCTTCCTCCTGGTAAGGAACTGCAGTTATCCATTTAGCAATTAGGAATCTCTTCCTGGATAATAATACTCTTGAGACAGGAGTTTTTCAGCAGGCAGGAGCAAGAATCACATGACTTTTCCCCCCTGCCTGAGAATCCTTTCATACTTGTCTTCTTGCCTTCAAATAAAAAACAAAAGTAGGCTGATATTCCAGTTTCAGTCATACTGGTAGGACTAAAATAGTTTTATTTCTAGAATCCTAAATAGGAGGCCTAGTTAAAGATTTTTTATCTAGAGTAATTAGAATAATAATGCTTACCTTGTGTCTCCTTTCACACCCCTGTACAACTGACCTTTTAAATAAGTCTTGTTGTGGCTTTGCTTTTTAAAAAACCGTCCCATTGTCTGTAAAATTAAGTATAGCCTGTTTACCCTAGAGTTGGAGCCCCATGGTGATCCGCCCTGTCTGTTTTGCCTATGTATGCTCTAGTACTCATTCTCAGGCACAAGGTGAGATTCAGTCTCTTATTTCATTGTCTCTTCTTACCCTCAAATCAAATCTCTCTTTTGGAGCTCTACTTTTTCCTCTTCCTCATCTCCTCTCCAAATCCCTACACACTGAATTCCTACCTTTTCTTCAGAATTTTACCTCTCCATCTTTTAAGGTCAGACTTCAGAAGCAAAGAAACAGAAGAGCACTTAAACTCCATCACCACCGTGCCTCTAACTTTAAATGTTAATAACCCAGTCCACTTTTGTAGATCACCAAGAAAAGGTCTACCAAATACAGATGTTTTCATGTAAACTTTCATTGCTGTATTTAAGAAGATTCTGTCTACCACACTACTTAGGTCTCAAGAAGTGATGATGTAGCCCAAATTGTTAAAGAGAACCATTTCAGGTGAAAGCTAGAACTACTAACACAGTAGGTTTCTGAACTGGATGGCTTTGAAAACAATCATCAGCAGAGGAAGTTAATATATTAGGGTAAAAGCAATCCAGAGCAGACTCTATGGCCCTCGGTGTGGTGTTGTACTTGGCAAAGTTTTAAAAATGTCTTCCAGATGCTATCTGTAAGCTAGCATTTTTGTCTTTTCTGTCTTTTTTTTTTTTCCCCTTTCATGGTTCTGGGGATCAAATCCAGGACTACATGTATGCTAGATAGGTGCTCTCCCACTGAACTGCATCACTAAAGTGCACAACTTTCCTCATGCATACTGAATTCTTGGGAGATAAGTTCTGATTATTCTCTATATATGTTGGTCAGAATACACTGAGAGATGGGATGACGCAGTTGTCAGAATACAGTTCATAGAGCTGCTACACTTAATTCATCCATTTATATACACTGTCAAGAGGCTTTGGGATCTGGCTCACAAGGTTCATTATCATCAGCCTTTCTTGGTATGATGTTCAAACTATGATGAATTTGGTGACTTACTTTGTTCCTTAGAGATATTGCAATCATTAAGTGGAGATGAATCTTCTTAGCTTACTAGCCAAAATGATACACACAGCTCTCGAACAAACCTCACTCCTCTGTTCTCTACCTTGAGTTTAACATTCCTCTTGCTGGATATCTTCCTGCCTCTTTATTTTTATGATTTCTATTAATCAGATTATATAATCTTGAAGTTGGATATTTCCTCTGTGGGGACACTGACCTGGATCGTCCCTTCTTTGAACCCTGTGTAGTGTCATTCATTCAACTTCTTTCATGTATGGGTTTATCTTTATTTTGTTGTGGGGATCATTTTATTCCCTGACTTCATTTTAAAGTTTCTCAAAGCAAGAGCGGTTTTAGGTTTTCTGTTCCCTGTGATACTTAGAAGAGAACACAGTAAGAGTGCATTTGATTTATGTGTGTGTTTGAAGCCCTTCATACCTCTAATGTGCTTTAAAACAAACATGCTATTATTACAAGATATGACACTATAGTATAATAATGATATTTCACTCATTTTCTGTTTCTGTACCTAACCAAGAAGACATGCAGAAGTTGCACACTTTTGGGCTGTTCAATTTCAAATAAACAATCTTAAATTTCAAAAGCCATGAATACCCTCTTCAGGTTTGTACTAATTATATTTTTAAAAAATCATCAGAATTTCTGGTGTTTCTACAGCTGATCTGTTTCTATACCATGCATTCAATCATTGTCACTTCTGCGTTCAGTTCAGAATGAAAACTTTCATGAGCAATATTTAAGCTTAAATCCAAATGGTGAGAATTAACTAATTGAAATGGTAAGAAAGAGGATGTTATAGACGGAGAAACAACATGTGCAATGGCTCACTGATAGACAGGACAGTAACTTGTTTACTGTCCTGATAGAAGACAGTACAGTTTGAAGGTAGTCTATGAGTGTGCACATGGAGTAAAGTAAGGCTATAGAGGCCAGGTCAGAACTTGCAGACACTAAAGACCACGCTAAGATTGTTTGATCTTTCTTTTAGAGCAGTTGTAAGTTATTGATGTGTGTTACAGTAGCTACAAGATCCTATTTTTATTTTCATTAAAGCTGTATAGTAGACCAAGAAAGACCAGTTGTCAGCCTGTTAGAGCAGTTTCAGGAATGATGTGTTATCATAGTATATAGTGAAGTAGCAGTAAGCAGGGAGGGAAATGAATTCATTGCTACGTTTGAAAGTAAAATCAGTAGGACTTAGTAAAAATTTCTATACAATCACTGGAGGAGGAGGAGGGGGAGGAGGAGGCAGCAACATTTAGTAAAAACTTTTATAAAATCACAGAAGAAGGAGAAGCAGAAGAAAAGAAAGAAGAAGGCAGCATTTCCTGGATTTCTTATTATACACTGCCCATATAAAAATGTTACAAACTAAGGAAACAGAAAGGGGACTGGACTTAGAAGGATGAGCTTTGCTGTGAGATGTTGAGTTTGAGGCACTTAGATACTTGAGTTTATAGGAGTGGTCAGC
Organism: Peromyscus nudipes; assembly: GCA_902168325.1. NCBI lineage: Eukaryota > Metazoa > Chordata > Mammalia > Rodentia > Cricetidae > Peromyscus > Peromyscus nudipes. The sequence continues at coordinate 39,476 of CABHPH010130777.1, forward strand.
CTGAGAGGGGGCTCATTTAGATTTTCATAGTGTATAGATTGTTGCTTAATGTGATAGACATTCACTACATGTGGCAGGTGTGCACATGGAATGTGTCTAGTGTGCATTGAAATGTGCTGTAGTCTAAAGGAAGTGTGAAAAAATATCAAGTCATTAATTTTATGTTGAATACATGCTAAATGACATTTTAGATATTTGTGCAATAAAATACATTACTAAATCTCTAAAACTTTATTATTATTTAATGGAGCTACTAGAAGAGGGTGTGTGTGTTGTAGTATTTGTATTTGTGCATGAGGATATATTCTTCATGCAGACACAGTTGTAGTACAGAAGTTAATATCAGGATGTCTTCCTCAGTTGTTTCTCTGTATTACTTGTTTTGAAACAAAGTCTCTCACTGAATCTGGAGCTAGGCATTTCAGCTTTAATGGATGGCGGTGAAGCCCCAGAATCTTTCTGTCTTCTCCCCAAGTACTGGGGTTACAGATAACCTGCTGCCATACCAAGAGTTTGTTGTTGTTGGTGGTGGTGGTGTTTAAACATGGGTTCGGGGATCTGAGGTCAGCTCCTCTTGCTTTTGCAGCAAGCACTTTATCCTTTGATCCATGGCCCCAGCCCAGCTTCTAGAAATTTAAAAATTACTAACCTCACCGGGCCTTGGTGGTGCACACCTTTAATCCCAGCACTCGGGAGGCAGAGCCAGGAGGATCTCTGTGAGTTCGAGGCCAGCCTGGGCTACAAAGTGAGTTCCAGGAAAGGTTCAAAGCTACACAGAGAAACCCTGTCTCGAAAAACATACATACATACATACATACATACATACATACATACATACATACA
>CABHPH010130778.1:5553-25099 GCA_902168325.1 Peromyscus nudipes
CACACACACACACACACACACACACACACACACACACACACACACACCGGTCCCATTGATGAAGAAGGGCCAGCTTTGGTGTCCACATCTCCTGTCACCAGGACCAAGAGCTCTTGCCACACTACCTGTCTTTCCAGTACAGAACCAAATTTGAAGTACAGGTCCTCAGGGACAGCTTTCTCCATGTGTTCACCCCTGTTTCACCCATTCTTGACCCGTTTCTGTACCACCTGCCCTTCTGCCAGCCCATGCTGGCACCTACAGTCTTGATCTTGCTTTCTCTTTTTCTCACTAGTGTTTTTTTTTTTTTTAATCCTCACATCATACTAATTCTTCTCCAATTCCTTGACTGTCCCACAGCCTTTCTTCTGTCCAACCCCATCACTACCGGCCTGGTTCAAATTCCCACCCTCTCTCAACAGCCTGCCCAAACTGCTATCACCATGTCCCTTCCTGTCTTCTTGTAATCAGTTTACTCCAAAGAGCTGAAATAGACTTTCAAAACCACAAACCTAATGTCATCACCCTGTGCCAAAGCCTGTCCTGGCTCCACGTGACCTTGCGGAAAAAAAGCCAAACTCCTTTAAACAGTTTCCGGTGTTCTCTATAATCCTCCCCCATCTGTTCCTCCAATTCCTCCTCCCTCTGTCCTTCCTTTGTTCAGAAAAAGTACATTAAGTAGCAATTCTGAGCTCACTCCCATCTCAGTGCGCCACTGTCAGCCCTTTGAATACTCCAGATTCTCACTCATCCTGGTCTTTCCATGTGGTGCCTATTTACTGTCCCCAAGGTTCATCCCTTCTTCACTGGTTTCTCAATTTGCCCTACAGGAGTCAACTCGAGCTGGGTGTGGTGGCACACAACTTTAAACCCAGCACTTGGGAGGCAGAAGCAGGTGGTAAATTTGAGGTCAGCCTGGTCTACATGGTGAATTCTAGGCAAGCCAAGGCTACCTAGTGGGATCCTGTTTCAAAAAAAAAACCTAATTGCTGATGAACATACAAAAAGATTCTCAACCTCATTTATAAGACTGTGACTTATTTATCACTTCAATCCACAGTAGCTAGAACTGCATATAGGTTCTCCATTCGCTTCCCTTCCTATGCTGTGGTAATCCCTGAAGCTACATTTTCCAGTTACAATTGGTGATGCTTGTACCAACCTCAACAATAGAGTCCACAGTGAGCTGAGACTCCTACCACCTGTTTGGCAAACAAGAAACGGTCATTTGTTCACTTAAGCCACTAGGTTCCACCTAGAGTATCCGGATGAGTATACCCTAAATACACCCATTTTACGAAGAAAAAAGGATAAGCAACTTGCTAAAACGTTGTACAGATCATGAAGAGCAGAGCTAGAATCTGAACAGTTAGTCTGACTTTCAGGAACTGTTTTCAACACCTATATTATATGCATATCTCATAGTTATATGTATATATACATATGTGTGTGCATTCATATATGTATGCACTATATACACATTCATAAGCTCCATCATCTGTGGCTACACACACACACACACACACACACACACACACACACACACACAATTAACACAGCTATGTCTGAGGCATGAGATTGGTGAGTGGATTGAGGACGGGGAGAAGGCATCCTGAAGGTGCAAGCTTCCTAGTCCTTCCATGAACAGTCAGTCACTCTTCCCTACTTCAAACTCAGCTCTTTGACCTTGGGCACTTGGCTGTCTTGTGGGAACACAGTTGCAATGATGGAAAGGTGGAAAGATAGTAACAAGCCAAGACTGGCGGGAGAAGAATTTGACAGACAACACACTTCCTTTCCTGAACTTGACAGACAACACACTTCCTTTCCTAAGCTATGGTAACCCCTGAAGCTACGTTTTCTGTATACAATTGGCAGTGCCTGTGCCAACCCGAACAAAAGTCCACAGTGAGCTGAGACTCCTACCAACCTGTTTGGTGCACTTAGTGTGAACAAGAACATAGTCTCACTAGTCTGCCAGTCTAGTGTGCACACCAAGCTCCACACCCAACCTCCCAATCAGCAGTGAGCAGATGCAAAAGACAAAGAAACTCTCAGACAAAATGTTAGCCTTTGTGAGCTCACAGCTCCTCCACTGCCTAGCTTGTGGTCGTGAACGAACGACTTTTGCTACATGAAATTCACCTCTTCGTGTACACAATGCAGATTATTAGTCTCATACGGTGACTAGACTACTGTTTGGCATTTAAAAAGAGGCCAGTGTCTGTTAGCTAACACTATGTGAATATTATTTAGCATTACATGTGTAGCTATCAGTATGACTTTTTAACATGATAGTAGCTTATACTTCATAAGGCTAGTATAAAATGAAATAATACATGTGAAAATACATGGGCCAAAATAATATTTAAGAATTCCTTTATCTGGTTGCTTCCAGTTCTGATTTCTCTCATCCGTCATTTAGTATTAGATGGCTCTGGTACCTACCCTCGGCCCCCCTACTCTGTGTCTCTACTCTGATGATTGGTTGAGGTAAGAAATGCCCACTATCCTATTCATTGGCATGCCAATGTACCAGGGTCGTGTTCCCAGAGCCTGCCTATAGTCTTCATGGTGAGGTCATTTAATTCATGCCCTTGACTCCTGTCAGTATTCATAGGAACTACTGTTCGAGCAAGAACTTTCTTGGCCCCCTCCTGTAGTGATGGTTTGTTCCAATATGTAGAACACCATGACCAACACGTAATTTTCATGAAGGGCCAATGGTATAGATGCTGAAAAAAGGTGGAAACGTGGCTGAATTCCTCTCGGCAACAGGTTTCTAAAGACTCCCTCTGCCATAAGCCACCTCTTTCATCACCGTTTGCTTGATTTCCTGTGGTTGTAGCTACATCCTTCTCTTCGTGAATTTGTTTGCCATGATTCCATAGCATGGCCTCTACACCTCAGTGTAGACCTAGTGGTGTTCACTAGGCAAACCTAAAGCAAGGCACGTGCGTGCATGCACAGACACACACACACACACACACACACACACACACACAGCCCTGCAGACACATGCATGTCTGTGCCCATGTCCATGTGGTCACAAATACCCAGCCCAGGGGGTGAAGCCACAGGCCAGGGTAAACAGCGTTCTACTTTGCCTAGAACAACACAAATTTTGAACAGTGAGCATCCTACTACCCTAGAACCTTCAATACAAGGCAAGCCCATGTGGTTAGATGCCCCTAAGTAGCTTGAAGACTCACCTATAACCAAGACACTGAGGGCCCACTGGAAAAGAGCAAAGACCTCCAGGGCAGTCTTGATGTTCTTCTTAGTGGGCCAGAACATTATGTCCAGAATCGCAGTCGCTCCGGGTAAACGCTGTTCGGCTGTCCAACCCTGACTGCTCTAGGGCTTGCCATGTTTCCTCTCTCGGGCTTTCTTTTCCAGGTGTTGTATAGTCTCCGCCCCTTGCCCCACCTTTCCACAGGACTGCGGGGCCTCCCACCGCCTCTGCTCGTCCATGTCCTTCCAGCTGCCTACCTGCCTGCACTCTTACCCACTTGAGTTCAGCCTGGGTTAAGATTGTGACACCCCCACTGTACACCTGGAGAGTGGTTGAAGCCCTGATGTGGGAAGTGAGTGGGTGGGATGGGGCTGGTGAGAGGCTGCCAAGCCTAAATCTGAAAATGGGAGAGGTGTGGGCAGGACAAAATCCTGGACTCACATGGGACAGACTCGGGGCCTACATCTCTGGAGGCCCAACTGTTGATAATCTTGGTAAGAACATAGCTGGAGGGCTGATGAGGTCACAAGCCAGGCCTAGAAACACCTTTGGCCTTCAGGTCATTACAGTGAAGTGAAGCCATTGCATGTCGAACTGTGAGCAGACAGTGGGTGCTGAGCAAATCCCTACTGAATGAGTAGACAAACGGTAGTGCATACTGTGTTATTCTGTGTTGGGGAAGTTTCCGAATAGACAAAACTTGTCTATCATGAAAAATCAGCAGTTGTTGCATCTGCTAAGGATTAACTGAGAAGTAATTTGATGGAATGGGGGGGGCATTAACATTCTCATTATCTTGATAAAATTTTGAGTTGCAAATATCAAAAGCAGATGTCAAAATACAGTGAATGGGGGGGGCACTGGGGAGATGGCTCAATGGTTAAGAGCACTTGTTGTTCTTGTAGAGGACCCAGGTCCAATTCCCAGCACCCACATGGCAGCCAATAACTGTCCATAACTCCAGTTCCAGGGGCTCCAACCCCCTCTTCTGACTTGCTTGGGCACCAGGCTTTCAGGTGTGCAAAGACACACACACAACCAAACACTCACGCACATAAAATAAGTAAATCTTTAAAAAATAACTTTAAAAAGTATGATGAGTTGGTCGGGTGGCAGTGGAGCACGCCTTTAATTCCAGCACTCGGGATGCAGAGCCAGGTGGATCTCTGTGAGTTCGAGGTCAGCCTGGGCTACAGAGCAAGATCCAGGACAGGCACCAAAACTACACAGAGAAACCCTGTCTCAGAAAAACAAATACAATGAATCAGGCTGATGAGATAGTTCAGCAGGTAGAGGTGCACATCACCAAGGCTGGCACCCTGAGTTCAATCCCTGGGACCTGTGTGATAGAAAGAACTGACTCCTTTAAGTTGTCCTCTGACTTCCAAACATGTGCCTTGGCATGCTCCTGCCCCAGCCCAACAGAATAAATAAATAAATAAATAAATGGAATGAAAATGGTCTTATAAATACAATACATAGATTTTCTACAATTTCTGCATTTCACCACATGTAAATTTTACCTAAAAATAAACAAATATTGAACCTGTATTGATGCTGATGTGCTTGGGGAGACAACTATGATGTTTGAGATTTATTTTCAATGTGCACAGAGTGTATTATAGGTAGACAGAGGCATGGATTAGTGGACAGCTAGGTGACAAGTAAAACAGGCCAAAATGCTATCTGCACAATCTAGGTGGCAGGTTCACACATGGTTCTCTGAACTGTCCCCTAGGTTCAACTTTTTATAATTGAATTTTGTTTAAAGTTCCTTTAAAGTCATAGTAAAAATCAATCAATTTTAAAATCTGAGCTCTCAATGCATGTACCCTCATCACTTACATGTGGAGATATATGTATAAAAGTAGATATGCGGGGTTGGGGATTTAGCTCAGTGATAGAGCACTTGCCTAGCAAGCGCAAGGCCCTGGGTTCGGTCCTCAGCTCCAGAAAAAAAAAAGTAGATATGCATGTAGTTGTCATCGTGTTGGTTATACATCCCTGTCAGTTGGTGACATCTCCAAGTGTATATGCAGTGACAATGTAGAATACGAAGGTGTCTCAATCCAGCTACACGTGTATAAGAAGTATATGAAGAGTGAATGACTGGGAGGGTTTTCTCAGGCAACATAATTATTGATGGGATAGTATGTGCTGGGCACTGGTCTCCACAGCTGGGTTGCATCAGTGAAGAAACTAAACCAAAACAAATCAATGCTCTTGAGAAGTTTACATTGTGGTGAGGGAAGATAGATGACTGAAATTAATTACTTAATTAGAGTAGAAGGTGATCCAAGTTGGAGCAGGGCAGGACGATACCATATGCTGATTTTTCCCAGACTGAGAAGGGCCTGGGTAGGAAGAGCAGCAGGTTTTATGCTTTCAAAAAAGAGAGCTCTTCGCCGGGCGTTGGTGGCGCATGCCTTTAATCCCAGCACTTGGGAGGCAGAGCCAGGCGGATCTCTGTGAGTTCGAGGCCAGCCTGGTCTCCAAAGTGAGTTCCAGGGAGGCACAAAGCTACACAGAGAAACCCTGTCTCGAAAAAAACCAAAGAGCAAGCGAGAGCGAGCGAGAGCGAGCTCTTGAGCACAGGCTTGAAAGAGATGAAGAAGCAAGCCACGTAGCTAAGGATCCAGGCAGAGGGACCAGTCAGCACCCAACCCTTGAAATAAGGTATGCTTGGCAGGTTTCCAGGAGCAGCAAAGAGCCACAGGACAAATCTGTGACAGGAACTGAGAGCAGGAGGCTGATGAGACTGATAGAGCTCAGATCATGAAAGGCCTTGTAAGCCAAGGCATGGACTTCGCTTTTCAAAATGGGGAATTAGTGAAGGGTCCTGAGCAGAAAAGAGGACTGGCTTATATTTTTGAAGGGGTAGGAAAGAAAGAGAGGATCTTTGAAGGGCTATTTCAAGAATCCTCTGGTGCACAATGGTGCCTCATGCTAAGTTAGCAATAGTGAAGGTGGTGAGGCGTGGGTAGGTCTAAGAGACATGTAACATGATGTCTCTCCCAAAACAGAGGTCCTTGGGACCTTCTCCTTTACGATGCTCAGACGCCTCAAGGAGGAAGTTGTATTGCTAAGTATCTGCCATGAGCCTTTCTCTGGCTTAGAGTCGTTCCTGCATCTGGTCTTGAGTCACACAGCTCTGAAGGAAACCCAGGGTGGATGTTGAGTGCCGCTCATCTGCTTGGTTAGATTCTTGGTTCTGTGAAGGGTCCATGAGAAAGGGGGCTAAAAAGGGTACCAGGGTCAGTCTCTAAAACAGCCTGGGACCCAACACAGAGAGTCTGGCTTTCATGCTATTGACACTGAGGAGGTGTAGTCATCTTCTAAACAGGGAGGGTGACTTGTCCCAAATGCCAACTGAAGGTAACTTTGGGGCGGAGATGGGCTGTCCGAACCTAGCCACCTCTATGATTCACACATGGCTCATCCTCTTCATCTCTATCACCTACTTGCAGCACCAGGTCCACCTGTACACAGAGTAAATGGCTCATGATCTAAGTTCCCCTAAGGGCTTATGGGGACTCGGCCAGTGTAGAAAGGCCTGCTGGCCCAGATCTCCTCTTTATCTTACTTACTTCATTGTTCAGGACAGGAGTATATCACACCTTACGATGATCCAGGATCCTGTCAGGGACACTTGTTTGCTTTGGGTTCTGGTTTCATCCTTGAGACAAGGTCTCACTATATAGCCCAGGCTGGCCTCAACCTCATGCCTTGGCCTCCAAACTGCTAAGATTAGAGACTACTACTACTACTACTGACATTCTTGAGCAACTTTCTCAGACCATCCTCATTTGGGAACAAAGCTCCATGTCCATAAACACTGAGAAAGATGGACAGAACAGACACAGGACAGTGAGTAAAAAGCTGACCCAGGGACCTGGTGTTGCTGGTTCAAGGGGAGAAGAGTCACTGTGATGTCTAAGATTCCAGCTTTGTCTTAGTGGAAAGGAGGGATTTGGAACACGGGAGGAGGAACACTCTGTAATAACACCATTGGTGAAGGGGTCCATGGCAAGCAGGTCCCATGATGAGTAGTAAAGCCAGCTGATGGTTTTGGAAATGTGTTCTGTCAACCCTGGGTTTCCAGAGACTTGTTCCAGGGGAAATTGCAGCAGAGCAGTAATGGGAATGCTGAACAGAAGATTCTGGACTCAACACACCATCTTGAAACAAAGCACCTAGATGGATGTGGTGGTACACACCTTTCATCACAGTACTCAGAAGGCAGAGGTGGTGGATCTCTGTGAGCTCAAGGACAGTCTGGTCTACATAGAGAGTTCCAGGACAGCCAGGACTACATAGAGAAACCATATCTCACAAAACAAACAAAAGAACAGAGTGCCAATTCTCTATTAATCTATTTAACTTTGGAATTGCATGAAAGATTGCCTTTGACAAAATGGTCGGAACTGAGTATTATGTGATACCCTTTGGGGGTCCAGTGGAACAAAGATTTGTACTTCTCCAATAAGAAGGGGCTGTTTCAGTGGTGGGCTGTGGGCCAAGTAAATGGAGACCCAGGACACTCCCAGGAACCAATGTCAAAGGCAGCAAATAGAGCCTTGCTGAAAGGAAGAACTGCTCACTGGAGAGAAAGAGGACATGGAGCTTGAGTGATCACACCTTCCCTGCAACAAGCCACCCCTGACAGAGAGGCCTCGTTCATGTCAAATCTGGCCCTGAGAAAGTGTATTGTTCCCAACATTTCATGCACTTGTTGGCCTGACCCTGCTTCCTAACCTCCCATTCTGCTGTGGGAACTCTCTGGGTGGTCCAGATCTCACTATTCTCCTAGCTAAGCTGCTAACACAGGCCATGGAAAGAGATGCTCACTGATATTTGTTATAAAAATGCCCAAGTAGATAAAGGCTCAGCCGAGGAGACACTGAACAAGCCTCTTGGTTTCCTCATTTGTGGGTTTTTTTTTTTTTTTGGTTTTTCGAGACAGGGTTTCTCTGTGTAGCTTTGCACCTTTCCTGGAACTCACTCTGTAGCCCAGGCTGGCCTCGAACTCACAGAGATTCACCTGGCTCTGCCTCCCAAGTGCTGGGATTAAAGGCGTGCGCCACCACCGCCCGGCTGGTTTCCTCATTTGTAAAGAGGAGATGATAAGCAGCAACAGATGGCCAGTCAGTTTGTGAACTGTAAAATGGTGTCCACATAGGCTACTTATGTCACTATCATTAAAAAGGAGGGAGAAAATAGTGAAGGACATTATGGAAGACTCAAAGATAAAGTGACCCCATCCCAGGATGGCCTTTCCTCTGAGAGGCATTATGTTGCAGGTGTTGGACACTGAGGCGCTCACACTGACAGTGTGAGCATTTGGAATATGCTAGAAGCTCTCCTTCCTATATGTACAGAAAAGACCATGTGCTCAGCATTAGCACATCTCTCCCCATCCTAACACCATGGAAATGGCCAAGACTTCTTAGTATCTCCCAATCCTTTCTCCCAGCCCTTGTATCATTTCTCTGCTCTATGCTCACAGATCCTTAGAAATTCTGAGAATGTCGTGTTGATTTTCCTGGGGAGACATGAACAAATGTTTATTGGCTCTAGATAATGCACCAAAGACAGAACCAAGAAAGCATTCCACCCAAGTCCAACTTGGTGGTTTTATTTGGCTTAGAGAAGCATGGATAAAGATTATCTACAGAAGTGTGAGTGGCTCTGAAAAAGCTCTATCACCTAAAAGCTCTATCCCAGCATGGTTGATGACATCACAAAAGCTGCAGGGAGGGAGACACACCTTCAGTTAACCTGCTTCTTATAATCTAGCACCTACTAAGACCACATAGAGTGGGGGGGAGGAGAGAACGGTAGGTTCCAGGTGAGCATTCCTGCCCCTCCCTGCCCTCCTACTAAGGAATATAAACAGCCCTATAACCATTACAACAGAATTATCACCACATTGCTCGTGTGTTTCATTACTGTAACTATAAGGCAAAGCACTATAACCCCTGCTCCATGATCGCTGATGGCCATACATGCCCAAAGAAACAGCTGCTCTCCAATAGGGGCACCAGCTCTCCAACTCAAAGCCACCACTTGAGATGGCCTGCCCATGGCCTTCATTGAGCCCCCACTAGTGAAAGCAGCCTTCCTGCTTTGGCCGCAAGCCCAGCCCATACCAGTTCTGCTCTAGGACCCTGAAAACAAAATCAAAACTAAAACCAATCCTTTCCTTGCATAGTAATTTTCACTTCATCTAGGCATGGTTGTCAAGTAAAATACAGGAGACCAGTTAAATTTGAATTTCAGATAAAGCAGTGAATAGTGTTGTCTGAGTATATCCCATACAATATTCTGGATATATTTGCTCTAAAACATCACTGCCTCAGAAAAAAATACAGTATAGGACACACTTATATAAATAAATTGTTCACATGATATTCAAATTTAATAGAGTTCTATACCTCCATTTGCTAAATTTGGCAACCCTATGAGTCCTGATCACATGATCAAGGCAAGTGGCACACTGAAAGTCACATTGTGGAAGATCCCACTTAGTGGCTTAAGGAAGCTTGTATATCACATGTAATACCTCAGCTGCCCCATTTCCCTAGTCCTTATTCCCTGTTCAACAGTCTCAACTGTTTCGGGGAGTCAGGGTTCTTGCATGCCTGGCACCCATCCCCATATGCTCATGCTGTTCACCCTTTATAAAGGGAGGAGGGCTTTTAGGTACTCTGGCTCAAGAGTCACTTTTCCATTCCTCTCATTAGGCAAAATGAGAATGATCAGGGATAGACGCCTGACAAAGAAAAGAAAATAATAGTTTAATGGTGTAGGGAAAGGCAATAAAGGTCTAACTCAGTTCAGAGGAGCCAAAGTGAGACCCTGGTGACTTAGGGGGCTGGAGATGGCTGTCTCCTCTACTCTGAAATGCAGGTTGGCATAAATGTTCCATGCCGTTCTACAGTTCCTGGTTTTCATCTATCTATTCGATTATAAACAAACACCTCAAGGTTATGGATTCATATCTATTTTATTCATTGTTACTTTTGTAGTACCTAGAATAGAGCCTAGCTGTTGTACAGCTAACACATGGTGGTAGAATGAATGGGCAAAGTGGGTCAAATCTAGGAACACAGTCAGGAACAAGGTTGGGGGTCAGTACAGGCAGAAAGAGCTGTGGCCCTACTGCCCTAGGGACAGGTGGGAGGGTGAGGAAAGAGCAAATCCTCAGGGATTTACTCAAAAGCTGTTAGCGAGGGTGGCTCTCTGTTGCTCAATTATCTGTACCTCCTTCCTCACATTCCAACACCTATACTCCAGTAATAGAACCCTCATCTGCCAGCTAAGACAGGGCCTCTCCAGATGCCCAAGAGCTGGAAGACTAGGACAGGAGGGAGTATTTTCCTCACACCTCTGATCTTTAGGCAGAATAAAACCGTGTGCTGTTGTCCCTAATGAGGATGACATAGACATAATGGTTTCTACATGGCAATTTCTCAATGGCTCTCTAGACACTCTTTTCAACAGCTCACTGAAAACCTCCCTTTGAAGTGGACTGAAAGCCCAGTGCAAACACTCAGGGACCATTGTATGTCAAATGAATGAAAATGCTGGCTACACGTCAAACCACTTTCTCTGGCAGTCTTTTAAGACCTCTACAGGGGTTGATAAAGTGGTGAGTGGAAGAAAGAAGATGTGGGATTATGGAATGGGGAGCAGGAGCTATGGGGCAGGGAATGGGGGTGTGGCACAGGAAAAGAATTGCCATTTATTACTGACTTCCTTAGAGCCAGGACACATATGTGGTCATCATAGTCCCTTGCAAGACAGACATCCAGTCTCCAGCCACTCCCATCTCCCTGACTGGCAAACCTCACCCTTGGTCAACAAGGTGGCCTATACTATTTCCAGTACTTCTTTTTTTTTTTTTTTTTTTTTTGATTTTCGAGACAGGGTTTCTCTGTGTAGCTTTGCGCCTTCCTGGAGCTCACTTGGTAGCCCAGGCTGGCCTCGAACTCACAGAGATCCACCTGCCTCTGCCTCCCGAGTGCTGGGATTAAAGGCGTGCGCCACCAACGCCCGGCTATTTCCAGTACTTCTTATTAGAACAGAAAATTTCGAATTCTCTAATATCTATTCCTTATTAGAAGTTCAGTTCAGAGAAAGGCCTAAAGAGCAGACAACTCATCTATTGCAAGTTATATTGGCAAAGCCTGTGCTAGAGAGAATTATTAGACTGTAATTTCCATATGGGCGAGTATGTTGAAAGAGGAAACCAGTGTAGAGCTATCGAAGGCATATTGGATAGTACAATAATTATGGTTTCCTTAACACAAAAGATGGAGGGTAAAGCTCAACATTGCAAAGCTGGTGTTTTGTTTTTTGGTTTTTGGGTTTTTGGTTTTTTGTTGTTTTTTTTTTGTTTGTTTTTTGTTTTGTTTTGGGTTTTGGGGGGGTTTTTTTGCACTTCAGGCCACAGAAACAAACCCACACAATGAAATCTGGCATTTACAAAGACCTCAAGGATCTGTCATCCCTCCTGCACAATATGATGAAGTAACTTGATTGCAGCAGACAAATAGAATATACGTGACCACTGGTATTGAGCTATCAAAGCCCAAAAGATTTCTCTTTCAGGATCAACATAATCATTTTCTAAAATAGTGTTAGAATCATTGTAAGTCACGGCATTTCTTTGAAACATTAATGGCAAGAAGGGAAGGTGTTTACCATTTCTATTTAAAAGAAAGAACATTAAGTTGGGTAGGTAGGGAGGTAGGTAGAACGTAGGGGGAGTTAGGGGAGAGGAAACAGGATCAAAATATATCATGGTATGAGGGAGACATCATGGGGATAGGGAGAAACCGGGTGCTAGGGAAGTTCCCAGGAATCCACAAGGATAACTCCCCCTAAGACTACTAGCAATAGTGGAGAGGGTGCCTGAACTGGCTTACCCCTAGTAATCAGTTAGGTGAATACCTTAACTGTCATCATAGAGCCTTTCTCCAGTAACCAATGGAAGCAGATGCAGAGATCCACAACCAAGCACCAGGCCTAGCTCCAGGAGTCCAGCCGAAGAGAAAGAAGAGGGATTCTATGAGCAACGGGGGGTCAAGATCATGATGGGGAATCCACAGAGACAACCAAACCAAACTAGTGGGAACTCATGAACTTTAGACAGACAGCTGTGGAACCTGCATGGGACTGGACTAGGCCCTCTGCATAAGCAAGACAGCTGTGTAGCTTGATCTGCTTAAGGGGCCCCCTGGCAGTAGGATCAGAATCCATCCCTGGTGCATGAGTAGGCCCTTTTGGAGCCCACTTCTATGATGGGACACTTTGCACAGCCTTGAGGCGTGGGGGGGGTTGGACTTGCCTCTACTAAATGTACTTCCTGTAGGAGGGAATGGGGGGTAGTTTGGGAGGGGGAGGCTGGAAGGGTGAGAGGAGGGAAGAGGGAGATCTTCGGTATGTAAAATGAATAAAAAAATTCTTAATAAAAAATACACAGAAAAAAATGAATAGAAAATTTCTTAATAATAAAAAAGAAAAAAATTCAAAAAATATATATTGCATGAAAAAAGTTTAGATTAAAACCTAGAGTAGAAGAAAGAGGGCCAGTGAGATGGTTCGGTGAATACAAGGGCTTGCCACCAAGCCTGATAAACTGAGTTGAATCCCCAGCATCCCTGTAAAGGGGGAAAGAGAAATGACTCCAGAAAACTGTTATCTGACCTCCACATGTGTCGTGGCACTCACACCTCACTGCACAGAAAGAAATCAATGTAATTAAAATAGGAGGAAGAAAGATGAACTAGAAATCCTTTTACAACTAAACATTATGTGTAAAACAAACATAAGAGGGGCCTTAAAAGTAGAAAGAAGGTAGACCACCTATAGGTCTCAGGATGAGAGGAATGGCAGGAAGGAACGGCAGCAGTCTTCTCTTGGTTTTTTGTTTGTTTGTTTGTTTGTTTTTTTGTTTTTTTTTTTTACCTGTGTCAGACTTGGAGTTGAAGAACATAGTGACCAAAAGCATTAACAAGCATAGACCAAAAAAAAAAAATTAAACTTGCAAGACACAAAATTTGCAACCAACAACCACCCTAATCCAGCCCAAACTGGAGAAAAACCCGTGGGCTCACCCACATCTATAGATAACACCCATGCCAGCAAAGACGAACAGAGGAGCCTAGACTCCTCCTCATGAGGCTGTATGACAAGTCTCAACACTTTCAATCCTCTGACAATGCAGAGACAGAGAAGGTCAAGTCTGGAGCAGAAACTATGCCCGCAGCTAGTAATGGGCCCACCCATACACACTACACTGGCAGACACCAGGAGCTTCCATCTCCAGTCCATCTGGAAGTAAAAAATCCATCCCTTCTCCCTTCTAAGGCTGTGGAAGAGGAGACTTAGTGGAGAGTTTTGACTTCCACTGCCTTAAGACCCTATTGCTGAGAACACCACACATTTTACTTGCAGAACATAGAGAAATCAATCTGGGAACTGACTGGGGAACTTCCTCCATGATGGATAGCTTTCATAGTTCTAGAGGGTGCTGTGCAAACTTCTGGGGGACAAAAATAATGATGGTCTTACCTGGTGTTAGATCCCACATGCTATGATACCAAACCACCAGGAAATATTTGCTCACTGGTACAATAATACCATGATGGATATGTGGTAACCAACCATTTTCTCATTGGATTTGAGGCCTGCATCATAGGAGGGAATCTTTACCTTGTACCAAGAACTTAGTCAAAAGCCTATAGCTTTGGAGGTCATAGACACTATGGGGGAACCTACTATCATTATTTTGCTACGTGGTCATGTTATCAAGCTGTCTTCTAAATATTTATACCTATATCCATAAATGTGTGTTGTTCTCAACCTTGGTCACAGAAGCATCTATTTGTAGTGAGTGGAAGTTAATGTAGAGCATCTCAACTAGTCTGAGTGATGAGAATTAGTGACTAAGTGCTCAGCTCTAAATGAATCATCCATAATAAACAGCCCCCATCCCCAGGGCTCTAGGAACATCATAGAAGAGGAAGGGGAGAAGAAGTAAGATCCTGTTCATGGGAAGAGGAGCGAGGAAATGCCATCTTTCGGACATCACACAGCTATTGCACTCATGAACTCAGAGCTGCTCTGGTTACCTGAATAAGACGTACAAAAGATCTTGATCAAGTGGCTTGATATAAAGCCGGTCAAAATTCCAGCATTGCTGGGGGGACAACACATCTCAGCTGAGGAGCTACTAGCAGTTGATGGCTTCTGAGGAGGGAAAGAAACTTCTCCTTGGAGGTATGGTCACTGGTAGGTTGCCCACGTTCCAGTGAGTGATGTCACACTCATTTGCCATGTGTTTTTGAGAAGCACTAAGAGAAGCCAGTGAGATACTAAAAGAAGACCTGAAGTTAGGAGGCGGATGTGTTGAGGACAGTCCAAGGCGATGGGCTCCATCCTCTCAAATCATGAGCCAAAATAAATTTTTCTTCTAGGTCACTTTGGTCAGGTATTTTATGAGAGCGGGGAGGAAAAGTAACTAATGTAAATGCCATCCATAATCACTCAAAACTAGAAGTTCATAGGAGTAAATCTAACAAGATACATACAGTTTTACATGCTGAGAATGATAAAGTGGAAGAGAAGAGGATTCTAAATTTTACACAGAAAGTTAAAGGGACTAGAGCACTGAAATAACTTAGAGAGAGAAGAAAGTTAAAGGAAATGGTTTATCTGATTCTAAGACTTTCTTTTTTTTTTTTTTGGTTTTTCGAGACAGGGTTTCTCTGTGTAGCTTTGCGCCTTTCCTGGAACTCACTTGGTAGCCCAGGCTGGCCTCGAACTCACAGAGATCTGCCTGGCTCTGCCTCCCGAGTGCTGGGATTAAAGGCATGCACTACCACCGCCCGGCTCTAAGACTTTCTATACAGTACAATTAGTCAAAACTGTCTGGTGTTGTTGGAGGGATAGACTTCCAGATCATTCCTTGTAAAAGAATAGAGCTCCCAGAAACAGACTCACGAAAATATGTCCAACAGCCACCACCTGGGGCCATGTTGGTATTCAAGGGCCATGCTGCCGTGGGGGCCATGCCAATCTGAGTAGCCTGTGCACCCACCTGGGGCCATGGTAGCATCCTGGCCCAGGCTGCTACCATGTCTGGGTCCACGGTCCTACCACAGCCAGGGTCTGTGTCAATGTTGCCACCAGGGGCCACTTGGATGTCCTGGATCTGGGCTGCGACCTGTGACCATGTTGGTATCTGAGGGCTGTGCTCCCACCAGGGACATTCTGATATGAATGGCCTGCACTGTCACCGGGGACCATGGTGCCTGACCAGGGATGCTGCCATGGGCCATGTCTGAGACTGTGGCCCTACAGCATCCAGGGTCCGAGTTGATATCCATGACTCCTGTTACCACTGAGGGCCATGCAGATGACCGGGGTCTGGTCAGCCACCTGAGACCATGTTAGTGTCCAAGGATCATGCTGCTGCCGGGGCCATACTAATCTGGGGGACCAGTGCTGCCACCTGGAGCCATGAAGACATCCAGGTCCACGCTGCCTATGGCCATATATGGGTCCGTGTCCCTGCAGTGGCCAGGATCTGGGGTGGTGTCTGTGGCTCCTGTTACCACCAAGGGCTCTGCAGATGCCTAGGGTCTGGTCAGCCATTTGAGATCATGTTGGTGCCCAAGGGCCATGCTGCCACCAGAGCCGTACTGATCTGGATGGCCTGTGCTGCCACTGGACCGTGGTGATGTCTGGGCCTGAGCTGATGTCAAGGGCCATGTTTGGGTCCATGGTCCTGCTGTATCTGGGGTCTGTGATGATGTCCATGGCCCATGCTAGTACAAGGGGTCATTGGAACCATACTGTGCTGAACCAGCTGCAATCTTCACTGGGATAGCCGACCCTGCCCCCTTGCTGGATACTGCAGCAGGAGAGATGGCCCTGCCCCTCAGGGGAGAGCTCAGCCCCACACTCAGGAAAGATGGCCCTATCCCTCACCACAAGTATGCACCTCACTTGGGCAGCACACTAGAGCCAGCCCTGAGGGCATGAGAGCAACAGAGCTGACCCTGCCCTTCTTGTCTGCCATATGGTGGCATGGGTGAGAGAAATATGTCCTCCCCCCTTCTGCCCCTTGCTACCTATGGCAGGTGAGAGAGCTGGCCATGGGGTCAGGAGAGTGAGAGAACAAGCCCTGCCCCTCACCAGCTCCAGCACACAGGAGAGTGGGCCCTGCACCCTGCCTGGACAGTACATAGAGCTGATCCTGTTGTCAGGGGTGCAGGTGAGCCATCCCTGAAGGCTTGAGAGCGGGAAAGCTGACCCCCTCTCCTTGTATACCCCTTACATCAATCAGGAGAGAGGGCCCTGAACTTTGCCTGGGCAAAACAGTAGAACTGGTCCTGGTGGTGTAAGTGTAGGCGATGAAAGGTCTGACAAATGGCACTGGTGGTGGCCCAAGCCACAACTACCTAGTTACAGAGAGCTTTATTGGGAGGAAGAGGGAGGAGAGGAGAGAGGAAAGCCAGGCCTGGAGAGAGAGAAAGATGGTGGGGTAGGGGGAGAAGGGAGCAGAGCAGAGAGAGCAGAGGGAGTGTGGGATCTGCATCTGGCTTTTAAGGTGAAGATTGTGTGACCACGCCGTGCATACATAGTTGCCAGTGCCCACTGATGACGTAAGACGCAAGATCCCGAACTGTGCATGTGCAGTCATGTAGCTGGAGTGAGGGCAGAATTCTAACTTTCTAGACTTTTTGCTTATTATAAAAAAGTGAGTGAATAGGAATAGGGGCATCATTTCTCCCAGAAAAACTGCTTCCAGCTGACTTGGTGAGCATCAGTTGGCTCTTGGGGGAGATAGGGAAGGGAGGTTCTGAAGTAGCTCCAACCTGTCCAGATGGATTTAAGCTGATTTCTGGAGCTTGGGAAAAATTTTGAACATGTTAAGAAGCAGCCATGAGAAAATTATTGAGCATTGTAGTGTTTAGTACTCTGCTTGTATTGGTTAGTGTTAATGAAAGAGACAGAGAGATTGGAACATGTTTTTAATTTTCATAACCTGAGATAAGCTTTATCAGAGACAGATTATTTTAGGGCACCTGTTTCCTTTACTAGCTTAGCATCCAGGAGATGCAGGGGACCAATTGTTGAGAGCATTTAACAGTAATAGATGGTTATATTGAAGTCTGTTTTTGTAGAGCCCAGACACTTTTGGGTCTGGGGGCATAAATACCTTTTAGCTGTTACAGTTTCTTACTTGATGATCTCTGGACTCGAGTTCTATGGTGATCCTGTAACCATTAGCTGAACAGTTAATTAGAAGAGGGAAGCAGGAAGAGAAAAGCTTGTGGAGTGAGAACTCATTCTTTTGGAATTAGGGACAAGGCAGAGAGCAGGGCCCTGTCTGTGTGCATGAGGAGGAGAAGCACTCTGACAGGTCTGGAGTGAGGCACATGGAGGAAGCAGTGAAATGAAAGCTCCTATCTTAGCTGGAAAATCTTTTCTCATTAAGTAACCCTGAACGTGCAATTAAGTCTGGGAAGGGGGCTAAGACTGTCCTCCCTACCGCAACAATAGGGAAATAAGGAGAGGTGAGACCCCAAAACTCCCAGGACTGACTGAGTAGCTCTGGTGTCCAGAAGGAAAGAAACGGATCGCTTCCATGCTGCATTCAGGGTTCCCTGCAAGCGAGCCTGTGGCCAAGCCTAGGTCTGCTGGAGGTCTTAGCTTGATGTTCCCTTGACCCTTGGTGCCTGGGTACAGTCAGCTGACGAGTTGTCTTTCTAGGTAGCATTTTGAACAAGGCTCAATTGATGGCCTGGCAGGGCACGCACTAGCCCACGTGGCCTTCCTCCCCCCCACACACCCTCCCACCCCCTCGCCGCACTTAAAACAGGGACCCAGCAACTTTTGGGAGCCAGCTGGACACTCGGGCATTTTTATCTCTCCCCTGGTACACCTTAAATGCCACAGATGAAACTTCCACCTGTGGGGTCAGGAGCCTTGCTCTCCAGATGCTTAAGTTAAAATTAGTCCTTATATGGGAAAGGTTCGGAAGCTACGAGATGGTTTTTTTTCCGGGCTTTGATTTTTTTTTTTTTTTTTTGATGTCTGCTGGCTTAAGGACAGCTTTAGGAAGATCTGCCAGGAGGCAGGGTGTGAACTGATCTCTGGCTAAAGAGCCATCCTGACTACTGTGATCTCCATGTGGGTCCTGATCATAAACTTATTTGCATGTATCTTAACCTGCTTTCAGACCTGTCTGTGCCTCTCAGGGCAGCTTGAGAACGAGTGGGAGGAGTTAAGGTGAGTTAAAGCCTGCCCAATACTGGAGAGTGGAGAGCAGAAGTCAGACAGACAGATGTGGTTGCACATGGTAGAGAAAGAATCAGAAATAGAGAGGGAGAAGGGTTCAGAGCTTTGGTAGAAAGCTTGGGGATAAGGTAACTCTTTTCATTTGCCCATTTGCTGGCAGAAGTTAGATAATTCCCACGAAATATTGGGGTTGAAACAGCCAAATTTACTGGTATCTGCCCCTGTGTCCCATGGCTGCAGCACCAAGAGAGAAAAATAAAAAATTAAAATTAAAAAAAAAACGGGATCAGACTCCAGTCCCAGGCGTCCCCAAGGTTGGAGAAGGATCTATGAATCAGCGCAGGTTACTCCCCACTTTGTCAAGAGAGGAGTAGTGGCTGGGAGCGTATGCAGCATGAGGACCCCCCAGGGGTCTGACAGCATTGACCTCCTCGTCAAGAGAGAGAATGAGTCAGTGCCAGCACAGCCCGAGGACCCCCTGGGGGGTCTGGCAGGAGAAATATAGCTCAGGCTGCAGACGCAGAGTGAGCTGAATTTCCTATCTGAGTCCACGGCACCAATGAAAGGTCTGATAAACAGCGCTGGTGGCGGCGCTGGTTACCAGTGGAAAAGTCATGAACCATGGCCATGACTACCTAGTTACAGAGAGCTTTATTGGGAGGAAGGGAGAGAGAGAAGAGAGAAGAGCCAGGCCTGGAGAGAGAGAAAGATGGTGGGGTGGGGGAAGAGGGGAGCAGAGCAGAGAGAGCAGAGGGAGTGTGGGATCTGCATCTGGCTTTTAAGGTGAAGATTGTGTGACCACGCCGTGCATACATAGTTGCCAGTGCCCACTGATGACGTAAGACGAAAGACCTCGAACTGTGCATGTGCAGTCATGTAGCTGGAGTGAGGGCAGAATTCTAACAGGTGACCGGATCTGAGGACCTAGAGCAGGAGAACTGGTCCAGCTCTTTGCTGCAGGCTATACTGGGTAAGCTAGCTGGGGCAGGGCTGGAG
>CABHPH010130779.1:0-45899 GCA_902168325.1 Peromyscus nudipes
CATTCACAATCTCACTAGTATTTGTCCCCAGGCAGGACCTATTTAATCTGGCAAAATTGAAACTTTGTGCCCTCTAAGTAATAATTCCTCATTCCCTGCCCCCACCCCCAACCTCTGTCAACTGCCATTCCACGTTCTGGCCCTGTGAATTTTCTCCTCTAGGTAACTCACTCACATAACTGGAACTATAAATTATTTGTGCTTTTGTGAATGGTGTATATAATGCTGTTATATGTGTCAGAATTTCCTTCCATCTTACGGCTGAGGAATATTGTATCTCTCTTCAACATTTTGGTTGTCCGTTTATGCCTGAGCTGGCCCGCTGTACACATGGCAATACAAATGCCCTTGGACCCTCTTTAATTCTCCTTCTGAATATTCCATGTGACCCCCATGATCCATAATACATACCTGTATCCCTGTGTCATGTTCAGTAATAACTGAGTTAACACAATTAACTATCAGTGTCTGAGGCCTGGCGAGTACTCCATACACATCATCCGTGGTGATGAGGAAGGCTTCAAGGTGTGGCAGACCGAGGGGTGATCTCTCTTCATCTTAAGATGACATTTAGCCCCAGCTAAACTACCCTCCTTGCCTAGTCAGGCTGGCACCAAGTAGTGGCATTCTAGAACATAAATGTAAATGTGATAGGACTTGGATGCAGCCCTACTAGGCTCAGCCAGACAAACCAGCCCCACCCAAGTCTGCATACCTTCTCCAAGTGTGGGGGCACTGTACGGGAAGATCCTGGCTGCCTCATGGTAACAGCAGCAGCAGCAGCAGCAGCAGCAGCTCATCAGCCTGGGTCTTTCTACTTGTGGTCCAGAGGTCAGTGGAAGGGTTTCCATCTGTCTTACACATGAGGAAGCTAGGAGAGCTGCTAACTTGCCCAAGAAGCAGCAGAGGCTAG
This sequence comes from Peromyscus nudipes, assembly GCA_902168325.1. Classification (NCBI taxonomy): domain Eukaryota; kingdom Metazoa; phylum Chordata; class Mammalia; order Rodentia; family Cricetidae; genus Peromyscus; species Peromyscus nudipes. Next base: position 914 of record CABHPH010130779.1, read on the forward strand.
ACACAGACCCAAGCTCGAAGTCGGCCCTGAAAGCTGACTCTTCTAAAGTCTACACTATCCCTTAAACTGATGAATATACCTTGGCAATTAAGTCTGTCCCTCCCTAAGTACCCCAGCCACAGCCTAAGCTCCTGTTGCCGCAGTGTGTGCAGAGCTAATGGCCACACCACAGAGACACCGTGGGTTGTCTCTCCATCACTGGAGTGCATCCCCCAGTGGTGCAGGCTAGGGAGAGGGACCAAAGAGAGAGGAGACAGAGTGGACTAGATGATTCTCTCTTGGCCACCTCTGTGATGCTTTGGTGTCTTTTCTTCTCAGAGCCAAGGTCTGCCCAAAGCACCTGAGGAGGAGACAGGGGATGATGGTGGGTCCCCCTGGCTCCACAGCAGTAAAGCCAGGATTACCCGCTGACATTACAGCTGGCAGCCTCCGGCGCCTGGCACCCTTTAAAAGAACACCATGGCAATTTTCCAGCTAAATTCTCCCAATTAGGCAGTTAGAGAAACATTATCCACCCCAGGATGAAGCTGATGAAATGGAGGGGAGGGCTGGAGGAGGAAAGGGCTCATAGTTCTGAATTGCAGCCTACAGCCAAGTGAGCACATTTGGGGGTGGGGGTGGGTTCTGAGTTCAAGAAGAAGATTCTGCAAGGGAACAGATAGGTGTGATCAGGCAGGTCATCAAATTCACCTTGGCCACTGGAAAGGTCTCATTCTCTGAAATTCTAGAACTTTCCCATCCCTGGTCTGCACTGAGTGGGCAGAGGGGAACCTGGGGGCAGAATAATGAAGTCAGAACTGGAAGGAAGGGTCCCTTTGCCACCTCAACTTGATGGAAAGTAAAGACTGGGGATACTAAAGCCATGAAGCAAAGTCAAGACATGGTATGACCCTTTGTCCCAGCAGCTCCCAGAGTCCCCAGCCGCCTGGGGTTTTTCATTTACAAAGCCGCTCCCCCTATGTGTAGGTATTTCACATCCTCCAACAATGTAATTCCTACAACCACCCAGGGACGTGGGTCTCCCACTCTCCCCAGTTTTCACAGGAATAAAAAAGACATACTCAGATGTACAAGAGCCAAGAATGGAGACACCAAGCCAAAAACACAGTCCTTAGAAGGGGCCAGGATCCCACTCCCTGAATTCCAAGTCATCAATACACATCTATTCAATGATAAAGATAAGACACTGAGCACTGTGCGCCAAGTGCCTAACCCGACTCTCTGGTCCTGACAATGATTTCTGTAAAATAGGACTCATCTCATTCCATATTGTCAATGAAGAAAGTGGGCTATGGATGACAGAACCTGCCTACGGCTGTACAGTGCAGTGTGACCCTATACTTCCCTGAGCTAGTGTTACAGACCACCTCGGAAAGCAGCTTGTATTCGGGACAAGGTCCATCTGTACACCAGCATACGGGCCCTCCAAGGGGTAGAGAGGGTGTCTGTTTTCAAGGTTCATAGTTCATATATCACGTGAGCCAGTTATATAATACAATGCTGGAAAATTAAAGACAGAGAGGGAGATGGAGACAGACAGACAGACAGATACACAGACACACAGACACAGACACACACACACACACAGAGAGAGAGAGAGAGAGAGAGAGAGAGAGAGAGAGAGAGAGAGAGAGAGAGAGAGAGCAAGCACACATGCAAGAGTGACAGAGTGTACCAGCCAGCCCACGTGCATGCTTGGAGCTGTTAAAGATTCTTCATGAGGAAAGAGGACTTGATTGGCTCATCATCACAGAGCAAAGATGGGAGATAGCAAGTGGGTCCAAGAGTTCTCTGGTCTGCATCTCACTGAAGAGTTGGACAGTAGCCAACAAACAACTGTGAAACTCACAGTATATAGGGACCTGGATGCCATGATACAAAAGGAAGTAGGGAGCTAGTGAATATTTGAGGCTGAGGTGCCAAGATATAGCTCTAGGACAGTGGTTCTCAATCTCCTAATGCTGCAACGCTTTGATACAATTCCTCATGTTGTGGTGATCCTCAACCAGAAAATTATTTTTGTTGGTACTTCATAACTGTAATTTTGCTACTGTCATGAATCATAATTTAAATACCTGTGTTTTCCAATGGTCTTAGGTGACCCCTATGAAAGGGTTTGTCAACTTTGAAGGGGTTGTGACCCATAGGCTGAGAACCAGTGCTCTAGGATGAGGAACCTGGTTATAGTGTTTGGGGTGACTTAAAGGAAAGACTGGAATCCCAGATGGTCCTGGAGTGGTAGAGGACTAAGCGGCAGAAGCCGGTGGCTGATGAGAATGTGGTATCAACCGCCGATGTCATTCTGAAGATGATCCAAGTGCTTGAGCTCTCTGATAATTATGCTTGCTTCCTTCTGCCAATTGTACGTCTTTCCCTCAACAGAGAGAGGTCTGATGTCTGAGGGAGAACCAAGCCCATTGAGGCTGTCTTCTGAGAAAAGGCTTCAACCGCTGAGAGGCAGAGCTGGGGAAGTCCTAAGGCTGGTGCCCCCAGTCCTCTGGCTCCCACAGCAAACCTAGTCAAGTTATACAGAGGATCGGCTGAAGAGCCAGGAGGCAGCGGATCTGTTGAGGTTTCCCTGGACTAGCCTCAAAGTTCAGAGAGACTTCCAGATTTGCATAATCCTTTAGGAAGGGTTTCAGCCTCATTCCTCAACATCTAGGATGGGACTAATTGCCCAAGGAATGTGCTCATCCAGGGGCACACAGCAAATCAGAGGCTGCTTTAGTGGTCTACAGTTATCAAATCTCCTACGAGGGACTGGGGCAGCCATACTTTTAAATTAATCACAATATTGCATAAAGGGAAGGCACCAACAATGCCTTACGCCTGCCCCATCCTGGCACACCCACAAAAAGTAAGAAAACATGATTTCAAAAACCACTAGGATACAGAACTTGACAATGGACTTGCAGTCTATGAAAAGTGAGGCTCTGTGCCCAGTCTTGGGGAGCAGGGAGAGCCAAACCGGAAGTAAGTAAGCACAGCCCACATGAAATGACTTCCTCTGGGCAGATCCACCATGCTGGACCTTTTGCAATAATTACCGTGGCCCTTTTCCCCCTGTCCCTCCCCACCCCCCACCGTTCCTCTTGCCAGCCGGATTTTGCCTATAATTTTGAAAGCCTGTGGATATATTTCATTGGGAATTGGTTCAAGCCTGCCAGGAAAATCAAATTCAGGACAGAAATAGTGGAATTTGAACACAACGGTCATGTTAGCTGCTGCCAGCCCCAACTTCACCCTGAACTTGATGTGGGGACAATGGATGGAGATTTCTAGGAACTTTGGGGAAGGTGTGAAACAGAATTCTGTTTGTTGAAAAGACTCACTGAACCTGCAGCCAGGGCCCTCTATTCCATGGGAATGCCCGATACATTTTCTCCTTTGCCACCCAAAGAGGATTGTGTTCTCCAAAAAAGGGAACACTCCTGTTGCCCTGTGCAAGATGAGCTCTGAATACTGCCAGTGAAGGCAGAAGGGAGAAGAGACTCAGTGGAAACTCTGTCCTGTGCCCTTCACATGTCACAGGGATTCCCATGCCTGAGTTGGCACATGAAGGGCAAACTGACAGAACCTGGTGGTTGCTGCTCTGCTGGGCTCAGCCACAAAGAAATTCTTGGCTTTTCCACACGGATATTCTTGATATGCACCAATGCCCACCTTTCCATTATGGTGTGCTGTGAGAGTGTTCATATCCCCAATATTGGATAGGTATACCTCATGGGGAGACAGGTGTGTGCTAGGGAGGAGATTGTGCATTGATCTTCCTCTTGGATTTGGCTCTCCTATCACAGTGGCTGGCGATGCCCTTTATTTATTTTATTACTTTGTGTGTATAACTGTTGTGCTGGTATGCATGTTTGTGTACCACACGTGTGCCTGGTATCCACTGAGGCTGGGGTCAGAACAGGATATCCGATCCCCTGTGACTGGAGTTACAGATGAACTGTCAGGTGGGTTCTGGGAATCCAAAGGGGTCTCCTGCAAGAGCAACAAGTGCTCTTAATCTCCTAGTCATCTCTCCAACACCCCCCCCTTTTTTTTTTAAAGATTTATTTATTTATTTTGTATACAGCATGTATGACCAGAAGAGGGCACCAGATCTCATTACAGATGGTTGTGAGCCACCATGTGGTTGCTGGGAATTGAACTCAGGACCTCTGGAAGAGCAGTCAGTGCTCTTAACCTCTGAGCCATCTCTCCAGCCCTCCAACACCCTTTTAATCTTGGGGTGTTCCTTGACTTTTGATAGGTGAGAACAAGACGGGAAAGAGAAAGTTGGAGTTGATGGCTCAATTCTCCTGACCTTTAGATCCTAGACAAACCTAGGCCAGGACCAGCTATGACTCAGGAGGAGGGGGCCTGAGGAGCAGAACTAAACTGGGCTGGGGAGGTAAGCCAGGCATTTGGGTCTCCTGTACATGTCGTGGGGGGGGGGGTTCAGAACTTGGCATCACTTGGGGTGAAAGCAGCAGCTGTTAAAGGCAGGTTTGTCACCTGAATTTGCAGGAACCTGTCATCGGTACATCTGTCACTCCAAGAGTGACTCACTTAGAGCAAGGAGCACACTGGCCACCTTTTAACCTAGAGTGGTATTTGTGGCATTTTTAGTTTTTCCCCTTGGGCTATTCCCAGAAGATAGGATGGAACCTTATGATTAAAAAAAAAAAATTCCAGTGATATTTTAAGAGAATACTTATTTAAAAACTTTTAATTCTTATTTTTTTAATTGAAGAGAAATAAACAAACACCCAGGGTCCCATAGAGCCTGAGCTGGACCTAGAATTTTCTGTGCAGCCAAGAATGACCTGGACTTCCTAATCCTCCTGCCTCCACCTCCCAAGTGATGAGATTACAGGCGTGTGGCATCACACCCAGTTTTATGCCTTGCTATGGATCCAATCCATGGCTTCTTGCAAGCTGGAGAAGCACTCTCTACCAGCTGAGTTCCCCCCAAGTAATTGACTTTGGAAAATTAATTCGATACAGTCAACGAGACTTATTCCCAAGTATTCAATTCATCCTAAAGTCTTACAAATGGCTTGTCTGGTGTGTTGGCCCCAAAGCCTGTGTTCTTGACCATGGTACACAGACTGTCTTTGCAGCCTTGAAAAGCATCAAAGCTGAAATGTACAGAAGTCAAAGACACTGCTGACCCTGAGCCAAAGTCTTGGAATTCCACCCAAACAGAGTTCTTGGGCCTGGCCTTGCAGATGACCCCTGGAACCTATCCAATACTAAATTGCCCAAAGGAAACTTTCAGTAGCTTGGGCCCTTGTGGCTCTCCTAGGAAACAGCACCCATCATAGATTGAGTCCTGAGCTTCCTGGTGGTTTAATAAAGGGACCTCTCTAGGCACTGAACCTATTATGTTGTTAATGACTGGAGACTGTTAGCATGCTGATTAATGCAGCCATTGTTCAGAACAATGATTAACCCAGCAGGAAGGACCAAAGGCAATGAAATAATGCCTAATCACTCTGGAAGGACCTGCCAGGTGATGTTTATTTCATGAGAACTGGAGGGAAGCAAAGACGCAATCATTTTTCCTTGACATGGTTGTTTTCTGTCCAGCAGGTGGGCAGCTGCGGCGGGGAGCTGGGTCATATCTGATTTCAGGTGTACATTCTTGAAATATGTGGGGCAGGAGGCAAGGGGCAGAAAGCCCTGTCTCAGGCTGAGCCACCAACCCCGTTCTGATCATTCTGTGGTCTCCCATCTTCACTTCTTTCTCCAGAGCAAGCGCTCACCTGAGCTGTTAAGTAATTAACTTCCTTGTGCATCTGACGTGGATAGTTTTCCCAAAGCACTGCCAAGTAGAAATGCCTCTTAATTATGTCAACTCATGAAACCACACTAAAGACGACTGTATCAGAAGGCTCATTTGTCATATTATTTAAAGAACAGGGGAGGGGGAATGACAGGAGGCCAATAAAAGCCCTTTCATCAGAAAGGATTCAGAGCCAGGTTCCTCAGCTTTCAAAACCAGCCCGTTTAAATGCCTCTTCCATGTACAGGAGGAACCAGAGCAGAGGCAAGGACGCTATCTACTTAAGGGGCTGTGAAGACAGAGCTATCTCCCTGCCCATGTAAAATTAGACTTAATTTGATCTTTCAAAAAGCACTGTCGGCCTCCACATAGTGAGAGGGCTCAGCTCAAAAGGGATGGCATCAATCTGGAGAAGAAAGAGGGACCCGATTTTCTCAGCTCTCTCTATCTTGCTCAGAGTAGCTTGGGGCACTTGCTTTGGAGATCCCTATCAGTGCGACTTCTGCCTGGTGCCACTCAGCAGCGTTTCCCGGTCTAAGAGGGGGCAGAGAGTGAATGCGAAGATGCTGTTTGAAGATGGAGATCAAAAGCCAAGGAATGTAGGTGGCCCCCAGATAAGAAGAGGGCAAGGACACAGATTCTCCTGTCTTTTAGGAGTGTGGTCCTGCCGGTATGTTGGCTGCAGCAATCCATTTCAGATTCTAAACAGCAAAATTCTAATACACCGTTTGTGTTGCTCTGTTCCCTTGGACGTACGGTGAGGTGTTCCGTCGGCCGTAAGAACCTGGTACAGCCCTTGATCCAGGACTCCACCCTGTGCCCACACCTACTTGAATCTTCTCCATGCTCATCATACCTAGAAGAGAGTCTTCTGTTCTATCTGCTAGAGTTGGGATTACCTACCTGCCACACCTGCATCCCAGCATCCTGCTCACAGCTTTCCTATAGTTCAGAATCTCAGCCTCCATTTTATAGGCACTTCCAAGGGGGATCACTTTTACTTTTCCTAACTTCTCATTATACAGAACATACTCCATTTTCCCCACTTAACAATGAGGAGGCCAAAGTCGGACAGGTACAAACTTGCCCAAACTTATAAGTTGCATGAGTGGTACAGTCACCATGATGGGATGACACGTCAGGCTCCAAAGCCAGTTGTTTTCGAGGCATCTTTATCGTGCCCATCGTCATGGGCCACCTGAGAGACCCCAGGGACTGTGGCTCAGAACTCTCCTGGATCTCTGTGCACGGAATCCCTTGAGTTGGGCTTTGATGAGCTGCATTCTGTAAGTCCTGCCTTACTCATGTGCTTGTCATGAAAGACTTCTGGGGGCACCAGAAGCAAAGGACCCCCTAAACCTCACAGTGAGATGGGGCGGCTGGGACACACGAAGAACACAAGACAGAAAAACATTCTTTTGGAGACCTCACTCAAGGATTGTTCCTGGTCCCATCTCCGTGGCCCAGTCTGCCTTCACCATATCCTAGTGCCGGGATCCATTGTTAAGTAGCAGCTGACAACTTGCTCTACACCTCTCTCCCTGAAGAGCACACCACATACCACATTAAGCAGAGAGAGCGAGCGAGCATGGGGATATGAATGTGAGTCCATTTGTGCCCAGGCACTGTCTAATTCCTGCCAACAAATGCATTCCTTCCATGCCTGTCTATCAGCTGGGGGGGGGGGGGGGAGAAGTCTGGGGACAGCGGCTCACGTTTCCCGAGCAGAATTCTTTATCTTGCTGCAGGTATAGATGAAACCAGCTGGTAAAAGATGAAATACACTCATTGTCTTGGGTAAGAGATCCACCACTGGTGTCCAGAGGTCGCCGTCCCTGAGGACATCGTTTTGGAAAACTTGTTTTTTTTTTTCAGCACAGTTCAGGAAGACATGTCTGCAGGGAGACCCCCGAGAGAGGGACTCAAGGAATCATAGCAAGGAGAGTATATTCATCCAGGAAGAGCTCCCAGCGTGCCAGGGGCCACTGTGAGAACGCAAGGCTCCTCAAGGAACACCTTTTCAGGCAAGACAATTTTCTACTCTAAGAATCATAGGTTTTGTACATTTTACCAATGCATTCAGGCAACAAGTGCATTGACAGTTTTCAAAGGCCAAAGCAGAGAGACAAAGAAGGCAGAGGGTGGTCCTGTAGAAAGCAGGGCCTCACTGTTTACAGCTCAGGGCCGTAAAGGGGGAAAGACTTTGCAATCCCCAGAACGCTCTCCCTCTCATTCTGCTAATTAACTGAAGCAGCGTGCTACAGAAGCAACTCTGATTCAGAGCCAAGTGACTTGAGCAGTGACATCATGCAAAGCACAACGTGGGCGGGTGACCTCTGTAGTGACATCATGGCTGACACAGACAGTGCCTTTCCCAGCACTCCATCATCGGCCTCGCTCCCAGACACAGACTCTGCTCCCTTGACACAACAATATCGACCACTGGAGGCGTGGGGCACAAGGGGCCAGGAGGAAGATGTGTGAGCCTGCCAGACTGTCTGTGGCTCGTTCTAATCATGCTAGGGATGCAGACCAGGTGACTCATAGCCCCTGATGACAGGAGCAGCCAGCATTTGCAAGAGGCTTGGCTACAGACGGGGCTCATCTCACACTTGCCCTTGGTGGCCCTGATTATTCTCCCCAATTTAACCAAATGAGTCCATGACCCATTAGTCACTCCTGACTGTGGCCCACTGGGACTCATCAGGTTTCCACGAGTCACACATCACAATGAGAGACTTACACTCACTTCAGGGATGCATGCAATTTAGACACTTAAAGAATGTTCCCCAGATGCTGTAACTTCATTTGGAGCAAGTCAGTCTAATGCTGGTCCAGTAACAGGGTGTTAAGAAGCAGGTAATTTGTTCCTCCTGTCCTGTTGTGAATCCATTTCAAGATGGCACCTCTCACACCCACTGATCATCGTGAGAAGGAAAAGATTTATCACCAGGCTTGGTGTAAGGCAGAAGACTGAGCAGAAGGATGGAAGGGCAGTCATAAAATCAGGGGCTATACTTCCTAAGGCGGGGACCAGCTATGTTGGTCTGCTTTCTTTTATTGCTATAACAAAATACCTGAGGTTGCTGACCTTATAAAGACAAGAGGCTTGAGTAGCTCACAGCTTTGGAGGCAAAACAAAGTGGCAGCTCCTTCAGTTCAGTCTCTGGGTGACAGTTTCCTTGGACGATGATGTGGCCACAGCATCAGGAGGAAAGGGGTATGAGAGATCACATGGAAAGACAGAAGCCAGAGAGAAACTCCTGGGATTCCCTGGAGTCCCAGAAGAAACTGAGTTAATCCCCTCTGAGGGCATACCTGCAAAGGCCTAAAAAGCTACAAACTCTTAAGTGCCCTACTCTATCATCACGGTGGGAACCCCTGCTGGACCAATCACAGCCAAGCCACAGAGACAGCACACAGGTGCTGCCCTCACACCACTGAAGAAACCCCAGATCGCAATTTCAGTTCTCAGAAACCCAAGTGCCTGTCAGGTACTTGATGGGGGTGAGCAGCAGCAGTGGTCCCCTCCACCTTCCAACAGAAGGATTTGCCCAGGCACCGGGGGAATGGCTTATTTCTGTCTCCTGGGCTTCGAATGACCCCGAACGGAGTGTGAAGCGGACATCTTTCTCATAATGTAAGAGCTCCCCTAGAAAAAAACAAGAAGCCAGTGAACCAAGCCACCAGGCTCTGGTCCAAGGAGTCTGCAGGGTGGGGGTGAGGTGGGTGTTGGTTCAAGGGGAGGGGGAACGGCTGATGCCTTTCTCTTGGCCAATAAGGGACTTCCTAAGTCTAGTTATAGACAGGAGAGTGGAGCTCTGAATGTGCTCAGCACTTGGCAGGGGCTGATGACAGACTTACACGAATGAATGAACGTTTTAATGGGCAAATCTGCTTTCTGTGCTCAAGTCTAAGTTCATTTACGCAAGAAAGCATCTAAAATTTAACACTATTACTTGGTGCCTTCAGATCTCTAATAAAACTGGCTTTCCTTAGACCACAAAGTGCATGGAAAACCTTAAAATTATTTAATCTTTAACCCAATAATCCCACTTTAGGAAACTGTTTTATAGAAATGAAATCCAATGAATGTGGGCGAAAACAACCTATTTCCAAAAATATCCTAACAAGCTTTGACATCTTATCTAATGTGCCACAGAATAATTAAGTGAGCAAAGATTACTTAAACGAAACACTGTTGTGTGTGGAGTCATTGAAAAGTTATTTGAAGAAACAGGAACAATGCTCATGACGATTTTGAATGAAATCGTACAAAATGATGTTAGACCACATATTCTAAAAAAGGGTGCAGCAGTCGGGCAGTGGTGGTGTGCGTCTTTAATCCCAGCACTTCGGAGGCAGAAGCAGGAAGATCTCTGTGAGTTTCAGGCCAACCTGATCTACAGAGTGAGCTCCAGGACAGCCAGGACTGTTTCACAGAGAACCCTGTGTCAGAAAAAAAAAAACAAAACAAAACCACAAAACAAAATAAAACAAAAAGTGTGTGGTAGAGAAGTTACAGGTGAGCAATCAGCAGTCACCATCTTTGGGAAGTGGGTTGACGACATTCCCTTGCATGTATTATTTTCTGAAATTCCTGCAGTGAAGACTGTGTGTTGGAACATGGAGGGTGGGCAAGTATGTAAGCAGGTGGGTATTTAGTGAGTTCTAAGAATGCATTCTCTCTGAGAATTTGCATCCTGTAGCACATTAACTCGTTCAACCAACAACATGGACATGATTTCACAGCATTCTCTGATTGCTCAGTGTTGACACACAACTCACACGGTATGGCTGGCAAATGTAATAGTTAAACCCTGCCTGCTGTCAGTGCCCTAGGGCCCGGAGATGGCAGTTCATGGCCATCCCTACTGAATGAAGACACAGTTGTACTTGGGGTCATGGGAACTAAGGACTTTTAAATAAGATGTCATACTGAAGTTTTTAAAAAAGGAATTGTGTGTGTGTGTGTGTGAGTGTGTGTGTGTGTGTGTGTGTATACAACTTTGTGGAATCAGTTCTCTCTTTCTGCTTTTACATGGGTTCTAGGGATCAAACTCAGGCTACTAGACTTGCTTGGCAAGTGCTTTACCACAGAGACACCTCCCTGGCTCCAGGACTGACTTTTGAGGGGTACAACATACTCACAGGGAAGGGCAGAGCTGGGGGTCCAGCACAGTGTGGTCAGGACACTTGCAACTGGGTTGGGACATTAGTAGTTAAGTTAAATACAATTCCTTGGGAAGCTGCCTATTAGTTGAAACCTATGACTTGCTCTACTTCATGGGTACCAGGCCTTTTTATCCACAAGCTCCATGTCACTCCCTTGTCTGTAATCCTGGCATCTGGGTAGCAGTGTAGAAAAGTGCCCTTGCTGAGATGTGGACAATGACTGAATCCTAGCCCTCCAACCGAAGAGCATAGTTTTCTCCATCTTTGTATCTTATTAAGCATTTGGAATAAGGTGAAAATAATGATCATGAGAAATAAGAAAGATTAAGAAAGTTGTGAACCAGAGGGCACCAAGAAGACAAGGAATAGTGGCACCCTGGGCTGGTTCCTGGGGCACACAGGCAGGACATTAATGGAAAAACTGGTTGGGTATCTTTTTTTGTTCTCAAGTTAATATGTAATTATCAGTGTTCATATATATAAGTAACAGTGTTTTAGTTTAGTGACAAGTATACCATAGTAATATAAAATATTGGGGCAGGGAGACAACTTGGTTGGTAAAGTACTTGCCTTGCAAATACCAGCATCTAGTTTTAGTCCCCTAAGCCCACATAAAAATACCAGGCCATTGGGGCATGCTATAATCCCTGTGTTGGGGAAGCAGAGACAGGATTCTCAGGGCCTTACTGCCTGCCTGTCTAGCCTAAATAGATGAGCTCCAGGTCAGCAACAGACCTTATCTCAAAGAAGGTGGATGGTGTTCCTAAGGATGATACCTCTGTCTTCTACCTGCACACATTTGCACACACCCACATACACAAACAAATGTTAGTCATAGGGAAATTGGGCTAGATATCCATCAGGCACTCTCTGTGTTAACTTTGAAAGTTTTTGCTAAGGTTTTTTCAAACTGAAATGTCAATTTTGAAAAAGATCAAGGCCTCGTGAAAGAATTAAGGAGATTATGAATATTAACAATTATTCAGCTCATCCAAAATCTTGGTGGAATGGTAGGAAGGAAGTTGGGCCTGGATGGATGGCTGGATTCTAAACCCTCCCTCTTCACTGAGAGTCCAGTTAAGCCACTTGATTTCACAGGAGTTCCATTTCTTGGTCTGTAAGATGTGACCACCACCACCTGTTGTTGCAAATGTCTTATGAGGGGCGCCATGAAGGAGGAGGGTGGATACGAGGCTGCCCAATGCTTGCTGAGCCCCTATTCCTAACACAGTACTGGCTCAGACCAGGTAAGTGTCTGCTACATGGGTCAATCAATGGATGCAGGCAGCTGCTCTGACTGGCACCCCACTGCTGCTGTCAACACTATCAAAGCCTCGGGAGTTCTGCAGAAAGTGACCTAAAAGAGGGGGAAGTATAAATACATTCTGGTATATGATTGCGGAATATTATAGAGATAAACGAACTGGCAGATGTGTGTTGGTGTGACAGAGCCCAACATAATGTCAAGTGAGAGGTATAAATGTAGAAGGATACACATAGTATGATGCTAGAAAAATTATTTGGAAATAAATAGAACATTGCCATATACATTTGACAGAATAATTAATGTGGTTAAGAAATGAAAAGCATGGGCCAGAAAGGTTCATTGAAGCAGAGGATGGGTTATTTTGCCTCATCTGAAATGTGAGACCAGAGAGTTTCAGATTTGAGTTTCTTTTGGAATATTTGTTTATGCATAGTGAGATATCTTGGGACTAGGACCGAAGTCTAAGCATGGACTTCATTTATGTTTCATATTCAATATGTACATTTATTATCAAATTAACCTGACAGTAATTTCATACGATGTTTTTTAATAATTTTGTGCACAGAACAAATTTTTCATAGAGTGGAATTTTCCACTTATGGTGGCCTTTTGGTGCTCGAAGTGTCTGACATTGGAGCATTGTGGATTCTGGGTCTGTGGGTCAAGCATGTTCAGCCTGTGTGATCATCCCTAGGGAAGGGCAGAGTGTCTGAGGACACTACCTGTCTGTCTCCTCTGAGACCTGGCCAGGTTAGAGAAACAAAGCTTTTCTGGCTTCCCAGCGAGGCCACTGAGGACTCACTGAGCTTGCCTGGCCCATTCACTACACTGATATCTGCTACTCTGTTATTTAGCTGTTAGAGAACACACAGGGAAGGAGAAATTAAAATTGCATCATTTAGGAAAATCTGTTAGCAGATTGCTGGTTGTAAATTGCACATTGGCAGTTCATTAGCACAGAGGCCGACCAAGTGGGGTCTCCCCAACTAACCGGCAGCAGCACAGTCATCCGGGAACTGGCAAATGTCAACGCGCAGGCCACCTGAGGCCTGCTGAATGCTGAACTCAGATGAGTTGGGATGCTGAGATGGGACGGGCCACAGAATTCTAACAAGCCTGCCTGGTTGCAGCTGCAACTCCTTTTCCGTTTAGCCTTAAGTCAGTCCCTTTTATCTCTGATTTCATTTCTTCATCCCATTAACTGTGTTCCAGGTCCAAATTCATTCCCAATTCTCAAAGTTTATGGAGTCTGCCAACTTTAAGAATTTTAATATATCCTTCCCCCCACCACCACTTGGAGAAAGCACGGCCAGAGATCACTGTCTGTGCTTCTCAGGATGCCCCTCCTTGTTGACTGTGGCTTAGCTACCCTCAAATCACCCATAACTCGGGGCTCCTTCCCTTTCTCCGTTACAGAGGCTGAAACCTAAACCATGCTTCCTCTCTACTTCCATGGCCACTAGGCACATGAGTAGGAGGCAGTCTGGACAGGGTGCTCCGCATGGAGCTCCCGAAATATAAATCACAGTCTAGAGAAATCTCCTTCCAGGTGACATTTGTGTAAACAGGAAGCTGAGAGTCACTTGGGAAGAATGGAGGATCTGGAACATAGATTCAAGGTCCTCTTGGAAGGGCCCATCGTGCCTGCCATTCAGCCTTCTGTAGGTCTTGAAACCCCTGCTGTCTGCCTTCCTGCTACCGCGGCTGGACAGAATCCAGTCTGCTGGACCCCCAGCAAACTCGACCGCAGCCGGCCCTAAGGAATGTTGGGAGAAGGAAGAGGAAGTAGTGGAGAAGACAACAGCGTCCAAGGCAGCCAAGTGTGAATCCTGAGGGTGCCGGAGTGAGTTCCGAGCAAGTTTATGATGGGAGGAAAGGCTGGGAAGGGAGGCAGGAGACTTGCCAAACCTGCGTTTACACAAGGAAGTTTATTATAGCCATTAAAGCCCAGGTTCGAGGCACAGCTCGGACATATTTAGTGCACATTAAAACCAACGCACAATGATTAAAAATCTTCAGTGGCCTGTGTGCCACCAAAAACCATCTTTTGGGAAAACAGAGGTCTGCCTGGTTCTCATGGGGAATGCTGACTTCTGCACATTCCTGGCCCAAGGGCTTGACGCTTCCTTAGGTCTGGACCAGCCAAACCCGAAGCGAAAAGATACAAATCTGAGACTGGCTAACCTGAGCGGGAACCAGGACTGCTTGGAGTACACACTCTGTACCAAGCTGAAGGTCTTTATGTGTCTTCTCTTTATTTCCCTGTGGTGCACCAAATTTCTTGGCCAACACCAAGCACAGAAGGGACTGTAATGAACACAAAGAAGGAAGAATGCCTCTGGCGTTAGCTCTGGGAAGGGTCTCCATCTCTAGTCTCTGTATTTTTAAACTTGGAACAGGGTGGTGGGATGCTTCCGGGAGCAGTTACTGTACTTCACCGAGCCTTGGGACAAGCCTTTTTTTTTTTTCTTTTTCATTTCAGTTTCTTTTCCCAATTCTGGTAGTTTTCACTCTGAAACCATTCACTTCTCCCTTACTCTGCTTTTAAGTGTCTTTTCTCTTATAAGAAAAATTTTAAAGATTTATTTTTATTTTATGTGTATGACTGCTTTACCTGCATAGGTGTATGGGTATCATGTGTATGCAGTGCCAGAAGAGGGCATAGATACCCTAGAACAGGAGTTACAGACAGTTGTGAGCTGCCATGTGGATGCTAGGAACAGAATCCAGGTCCTCTGCAAGAGCAGCCAGTGCCCTTAACCACTGAGCCATCTCTCCAGCCTTCTTTTCTCATCTCATTTTCATTACTGCCGCCAACAGAGGGACCCACAACCTTTCCCATCTGTGGAAACCTTGTTATACCAGTTCAGATGACGGACCAGTAAGAGGTACCTGAGTTTCCCATCCTGCTTCTCTCCCTCTTGTTCTAGCTGAAATGTAGTATTCCTGTCCACGGGCAGGTGCTTCGTACTTCTTTCCATTCCCAGGCTCACTTCTGTGAGCACAGCCCAGGCATCAACCTGCTTAGCTCTGGAGTATCTGTCAGTGTACCCCGAGAAAGGCTACACCCGCCTTGGGATGAGCTGGTATAGTCTTGAGTAGTGAGTCCACATTTTCCACCTTCCTAGGAACACAACCTGGAGGCTGCTGGTCCATTGCCCATATCCTCTGAGCTGTGTCCTCCATGCAAACAGATATGCAAGTGGGTGTGCCAACCGTCTCCATGGAGAAGGGCAGAGGTGACAGGAGAAACCACCAAGAGATATGTGGATGTACCAAAAGATGCTCAGGGTTGACAGGAATCATGTTCCTTCTTAAAAAGAGAGAAGGATAAAAGAAAATCCTTGTTGTGGGCGCTAGATCAGGGGAAAAGGGGCTGTGGAATGGGGAGGATAAGAATAACATCTGTGTCAACTGTTTATTTTGGTGGTTGTCTGAAACTTGCAGGCAACATGGCTGAGCACAGCTGTCATGGAAACGCGATTCCATCGCAGATGACAAGTTGGCATAAAGACAATGTAGGTGCAAAGAAGGTACAGGAAAGAAAACTACCTGTCAGGCAGACAGAGGGAGGAAGAAAATCTCCCCTCACATACTTTCCCATAATTAAATGTCAGATGTACACAATGCAGTAAAATAATTAGCATGGCATAATTACTGTTCTGATGGAGTCCTGTGTATATGCCAAAACAAATTGCTGTACCAGAGCACAAGCTGTTAAAACAAATTGAGTTACTTAATTTTTACATGTAGCAGCCTGTTTTATCATTTCCTAAGATGCAAATGTTTCATTAATAATGCAGTCATTCTAAATGTGCAAAGCTCTGGGCCACTACACAGGCAGATCCATTGCCCCCGCCCCAGAGGCTGTATGCAAGGACCAACTAGTCCATGGATGGGCATCCCACCACACTGAGCCTCGCCACCTCTCCTCCGTGGAGTCTCCAATGCCAACAAGCCAACAGATGTTTTATTTAAAACTTTTCAAGTTTTTTTTTATTTTTTAAGATTACCATTAGTAACAAAGATCATTTCACATCTTATTTTATTCATGGGTTGCTTCTCTCTTTTATCATAGTTTTAGAAGAAATCTTAGTACTATTTTGTAGAAGTTGTATGTATTCATAGTGTACCATGAGATGTTCAATACATGTGTGTACTGTGTCACGATGAATTCTGGGTAATATACCTCTGCAAACATCTATCAGTTCTTTGCTGTAACTGTCTGAAATGTACACTAGGCTACTGTTATCTGCAGTCACCCAGCTGTGCAAAGCATATGTAGTCACTTTGCTCTGATCTAACTATAGTGTGATAGCATGCTCTGCCCAAGCCCTCCAGTGCCAGTCATTGATAATCTCCACTCTTCTCTCAGCCTCCGTGAGATCAACTTGTTTAGACCACACAGAGCTAAGAGCATTGTGCTACTTGTCTCTCATGAACGAACAGGATTTTAGAGACATCCATTAGTTCATGCCATCTTAGTTTTATTTCTGCCGCTGTGACAAAAGCAACGTAAGGGAGAAAGGGTTTGTCTGGCTCACGGTTCCAGGTGACAGTCCCTCACGCAGGAGAGTGAAGGTGGAAAGCGCGGAAACCACCCAGCCCGTCACATCACATCCACAACCGAGAGAGCAGAGGAAAGCGAACGCTCCTTTGCTTGCTTGCTTGTGCTCAGCTCCACTTCTCCATCCTGAGACATTTCAGGACCCCTTGCCTAGGAAACGCTGCAGCCAGCAATGAGATGTGTCTTTCTGCATTAACACGAGAATCCCCCCAGACGAGCCAACCTAGCGTACTCATTCCTCATTGAGACCCTCTTGTCACCTCTTCTAGATGGTGAAGGTGACAGTGAAACCTGATTTCATACTCGCTTTCAGTCTTCTCAGTGGCTACTCATTGACCGGAAGAAAGCGCAGACAACCTAGAAAGGGTGAGCATCATCTCTCTGGAACCACCTGGCATCTCTCCCCGGTACTCTCCAGGCTTTCTCCAACTTCAATTCTTCTTTAAATGACCTCAGGCTTTATGTACACTGATCTCTGTCCTCAAATACACCTCTCCTGTGCCTATAAATCCTCCTCCATCCTCCAGAGCCCTCATTCTCTCCATAGGACTTGACTTAAATTTTATATCCCCAGGGATACTTTTCCTGATGACCCCATAAGAAGTGTCCCTGCCCATCTGAGCCTATCTGTACTAGAGCTCTTGGCTTATTCCTCCCAGAGCGTTTATTGTACTTCGCACAACTGTGTGTCTAAGTTTGCTTAATGTCTACTGCACCCACAGTCTATAACCCAGTGAGGGAAGGGACCACACCTGTTTCATTCACTGCTGAGTGTGCACGGTCCAGGCCATTCCTGGAAGACACGAAGAGATAAACACATATGTGTTCTGCTTTGCGACGGCAGTAAGCTGTTTCCCTTTACTGTGTGTCGACTCTTCTCCTCTACAAAATAAGGGTGGACTGGGTCAACATTTCCTTAACCCGCGGACTGTCCCCTCTTCTTGGGTTCATGAGATCAATTCGACAACTGTCAAGACTCAAAGTAATTCCAAGACATGGAACGCCAAAGAAACCACTAGAGACACAGAAATGACGATGTCTCTCTTACCATAGGTGACAAGGGTGTCATTTCATGATACTCACTGTCAGGAGGGGTGTGCGTGTGAGCGTGTGTGTGTGTGTGTGTGTGTGTGCGCGCGTGTGTGTGCGCGCGCGTGTGAGCGTGTGTGTGTGCGTGTGTGTGCGTGCGTGTGCGTGCATGTGTGTGTGTGCGTGTGTGTGCGCGTGCGTGTGTGCGTGTGTGTGTGCGCGCGCGCGTGTGCATGTGTGTGTGCGTGTGAGCGTGTGTGCGCGCGCGTGTGCGTGTGTGCGTGTGTGTGCTTGCGCACTTCCTGGTCATGATACAAAGTATTCACATTTCTCTCTTTCAAGGAGGCACCAACATGAGATGTTGGAAAGTTTCAAAAATATGGAAATCGACGCTGGGGGAATGGACCAGTGGGTAAGAGTGCTTGTTTCACAAGAATAAGGATCTGAGTTTCGATCTCCAGCACCTACATAAAAACCCTGGTGTGAGTGTGATGTCCTCCTGTGGCCAGAGCGCGCGCGTGTGCACACACACACACACACACACACAAATCTGGAAAATGATTCAAACAGATAATCTCTAAGGTCTATGCTTGGTCCCAGCCTTGGGTTTCTGGAGTCCCTCCCTGCTTTCCTCCCACAACTAGGGCGGTGAGAGGCAGACTGAAGTGGAACAGGCACTATCCCTGCTGGACCTGAGGAAGAGATTTTAGGCAGCTGTGCTGTCACCCTCTGTCCTGACTTTCATGTAGCGCAGGCAGGGAAAGAGAAAACTGTCCTTTCTTAGCACTCATCACTCCAGGGACAGTTCCCTGAAATCTCGGGAATGGGCTGTGAGAGCAAGAAGGGAGAAGCAGAGAGAAGCTGACTCTGATCGACTGAGGCTCAGGGAATGAAGACAGCACCGAAGTCGGAGCCCAGTCTGTCCAGAAGTGGGCAGAAGTGGGCCACCTGCCCCCTCTCTAGAACAGGCCTCACTCATAGTCGGCCACCTCCCTCCTCTCAAGAAACAGGCCTTGCTCATAGTGGCTACCTGGATTGGGAAATATGGAGGGTGACTTCAGTAGCAAGCCCAGCGTCTCTCAGGCAAAAGGACCAGGGGCCTTTTGTGCTTTCTGTGACCAAGTTTTACTACAGCCAAAAGGCACAGGTGTTTCCCAACAGTCTCCAACCCACACCCAGTCCTGGCTGCTCTCTCCACAAGCCCAATGCCACCAAAGCATTTCACTAGAATGAAGCTGGCCAGAACATCAATATAAACAGCCCTGTGACCCTGGATGCAGCCTTGGCCATCCTCAGTCTTGGAATGGCAAGTAATGATAATCCACCTGGTAATCAGACTAGAGGACTCGGCGGCGCCAATGCTACAGGGTTAACTGCTAACTTGATCCTCTTACAAGGTAACCATGGTGAGCTTTGGCCATTCTTTCAGTTCCTAAAAAGCCAATCCCGGGGTCTAGGACTGGATTCAGCTTTCCCATTAGGAAAAATACGTCAATTATTCTGCCTAGAAAGAGAAGATGTGTTTTCTCCCCCCCCCCTTTCTCTCTCCCCCTCTCTCTCTCTCTCTCTCACACACACCTCACACACACACACATTCATACGTGTGTGTGTGTGTGTGTGTGTGTGTGTGTACATACAAAAATAAGAGTTGTGCCATTAAGGCCAAGTCTCAGTCCTGGTACCTGGCACGCTCTTTTGCTCTGAGGCCTCTGGACTCCAGCTCATACCGTTCACTTGAATCCTGACCAGAAAGCTTCACCAAGAGGCATGACTGTGCAGGGGCTTCCTGGCCAGGCCTGGTTCAGAAGACCAGGCCCTCAGAAGCTCAGTGGCCTATCTCACCTTGCCCAGCCTATGGCTGCAGCAAGAACTTGAAAGGACATTTTCTCATTGGATCAATCCTGACCCACATCCTCTCCTCTCTCTCTCAATCAATCCACACCCCTCCCCCTCTCCCCTCACACCCTCCCACTCACAGGCACACATAGCAAAACAGCTTGCTTCAAAGCGGGAGGCAGGAGAAGGGTATCTATTTCTGGCAAGCTCCCTGAGGAGGCCTCAGGGGGCTGGTAACTTACTCGCCTCCTCCGATCAGCCATCAGAACAAGCCTTGCCTCTCCATGCCCACCCTGGATCTCAGACCACCCTGCCTGCTCGGCCCCTACAGGATACTCTCCTGCCCGGGTTTTGCCTGGCTCAGTCCCCCTCACCCACATCTCCTAAGTAGTCACTGGCTGAAGGGAATGTGACTTCTAGAGCAGAGAGAATCACAGCTCTGCTTCCCTTGAACTGCCTTGCCGGGTCACACTGCATGGTGTCACAGTGACTCCTCTGTCCCTCTTCCTCCCACCCGCCAATTACCCTCTGTCCACATTAAGGGGCTTCCAAGGATTCGGGAATTCCAGTGTCAGAGCTGAGAATGTTCTTGACACAGTAGGATGGTCACATAATAACAACCCCAAATCCAACCTTGATTTCAGAGGCTGCAAGACAAGGATATATGCCTCAGTGTGATCCCTGGTTCCAGGTCCCTGGGGGCCAATGACAAACATTCTAGGCCCCAGTTTCCTTATCCGAAAAATGGGCTCTGCATTGTGCCTTCGGTAGAAGATGCCATGAGTCGATTCTTTCCCTCCCTTCTGTGAGCTCTGGCTACTGACAGTGCAACCAGAAACACACAGAAAGTTAGGCTCCACCCTATCCCGGGAGGTGGGATTACAGGCCTACAGGGGAGGACTGATTGATAGAAAAAGTCCGGCCCACTGGTCTCAGGTAAGGGCTGACCTGAGGGGTGTGCACAGTGCAGGTCCAGGGAATGCAGGTCTTCTCCCTGCAGCAGCCAGGTTCCCTCTCTTTGGCACCCCACCCCCACCCCCGCCACCACTCCCATTCTTGCTACCTAATGCTCTTTTACACAACACACCCAGAGGCATGGTAGATTCTGGGTACCCCAGCTATTAAGAGCATTTGACGTGCACGTCAAGAAACTTCTGCAGAATGAAAATGGCACCGGTTGACAGGATTCCGCAGAACTCTGTTCTGAGTTAGAGCAACTGATGAGCTTAAGGGCTGTTCTTAGCAGCACGGTCCTCACAGTGGGTCACAGTGGAGAGCTGCTCCAGCACTTCCCGGAGACCTTTCCTAGGCCAGACTCTTTCTTCAAGGGAACTATACACAGATTTACTTTCTCTCACTGTGTACCAACCAACCTCCCAAGACTGAACACAAGTCCTTTATTGTTTTTTTTTCCCCTGGATGCTGGCCTTGGTGTAGGTTAGTTCCATTAAAACCTTAAAACCGTGGGCAACCTTTTCTGGATACCAAGTACCAAGGTCAATTAAGGAGAAAGTGATGATATAGAAAAATAGAGGGTTCTGTCCTCGAGACACTTATAATAGGAGAAAGGGCCCAGGAGCCACCATTCACTGAATGAGAAGGATGATGAACAAGACTGAGCATTTACTGCCATTTACGATGCAGGAGGGGCTTTGCAAATAATTTCTGCATGCACGATGCTCTCTATTTCTTACAGCTATTGTTCTCAGGATCCTCATGTGTCAGAAGGAATCTGAGACCCTGGGAGATGAGTGAACTTGTCCAATACACACGGCTAGCTGGGGAGAATCGGCTTCATCCCCAGCAGTCTGATCCTAGCTCCTCCCCGGAGCACCAGTCAGACCCCTGGGGCTTCCAGCAGAGTCAAATGTGGGTGGAAGATTTGCAGGCAAAGCTGCCATGAGGGAAACACACCAGGAAGAAGTCAGCGATGGAGACAACACCAGGGAGTGACAAGATCACGTTGTGCCAAACTGTGAGGCCGAGGCTCTTCTGGGAAAAACGGGGGATCATTTTCCGTGCCGCTTGTCAACAGCTATAACCCCTCCATCCCTGCCCTGCGCATATGAAGAATGCTTCGGGAGAAGGCAATCTATCTGCCAGTGTCCCAGGGACCTGCTCCGTGCCAGATACCCTCCCGAGCAAATATTGATATATTAACCGCAGCTCAAACACCGTAAGAGCAGCACACACACTCAGCACGGAGCGGGTTGGCTGGCCTGTGGCCACCTCCCTACAGCCCAGAGCCAGAAATGGGCTGTTCTTCCCAGTGGAGGAATCTCCGCAGGGCCTTTGAACCGAGGCTAGCTGGAGGACATGAGTCCAGGGGATACTAAAAGAATTCCTGACGATGGGCAAGTGGTACGGGAGGCTGGAAATGGAACCAAGGTCTGTTCATAAAGAGCTCTGGGGACCACCATCCTTTTCCTTGTGCAGGCTGCAGAGCTGTGCAATTAGGGCCAGGAGCAAGGGCCTGGGGAATGAGGTGTTCCAGGGCCCTGATAATGATGCTGACAGGCTAATGGAGACCCAGAGTTGAGTCCAGCCCTGCTATGATGATGGAGCTCTTGTTTATATTTACAGAGTAATAAAAACCAGAAACGGCTTCATCTCGTCGTCTCATTATGTTATTCCCTCTATCCCTAAAGAAGAGAATGGAACTGAGTTTTGTACATTTAAAGGTGTTATAGTTGATTAATTACATTAGAAGATGGCAGGGCTGGAAGAGGATCGAGATCATTTAACCCAAACTCCTAATTTAATGACGAGGAGACAGCCTCAGGAAGGTTAGCTAATCTGCCAAGGTCCCACATAATAAATGACAAGTCAGGGATGGACCCTGGCATCTTGTGTCCTGTGGCATGGATCCTTATGCCCTCGATACTGCCTCCTACTCTCACACATCGCCGGCAGCTTCCAGTTGTGGCCAGTCTGTTTGTGAACTTTGAGTGGGTACAGAAAGTGCTAGGTGGGTAACACATATGAGAGACGAGAGGCTGCTGCTTAGGCTGCACACCTGTGGGCCCGGAGCATGGTGGACCGTCTAGTGTGACGGTCACACGCCCAGTTAGTATGCAGTAAGGGTGCCAAGCCAGAACTGCAGCAGAATCTAGTGGAAGGTCCCGTTTCAGCACCAGAGCAAGAACGATTCTGAGGCATCTTCTGGACTCCATGGTCTATAGTGTTCTGCAATTGATTTACAGTGTCAGCCACGGGCACACAGGAGGAGTCCCCACAAACAGGCCAATTACCTGGTGGTCTTTTTCTGGATGTTTATGGCTAATGCTGCAGATGCTGCTTGACTCTGGGATCTGGATCTTTTATCCCAAGGAGTCTTTGCAGATTCTTCCAAGGAAAAAAACAGGCTATTCTGTGAACACGCACGGCCTGACAGGCGCCTACTGGATGCACTGGCGGGAAGAAAGAAATGAAGCATGCAGGAGGTGGTGCTGGTAGCTCCTGGCATCTTGTTGCCTGAAAGGCTTTGCGACCACTGCACGACACCTCTGTGAGATTGCGCCAGGAGAACACCACAGACCTTTCCCATCCCCAGGGGTATTTACCCAGAAGCCACGGAAGTACGTGGTAGGTCTTGGGTCTTGGATAAGGCATGTAGCTTTCTGCCTTCACAGAGACTTTGAAATCCCAAGCGAAACATTTCCTACAGAGGCTACCACCTCAGTCTTCAGGGACTACAAAGGTAGGAGTGGGGGATGGCAGCGAGGCCCTATGGGGGGCATTCTTCCAAGACATCACTTCTGGGAGGGAAGAGGGTTGTTCTGAGGGTTGGTACTAAATGAATGAAACTGGTAGGTAGCAGGAATCAGGTGGTCCAGTGGTGCCTCCAGTCATGGTCCAGCATATTCATCAATATTAATATTCTCTCTCCCTCTCCCCCCATCCCCCTTCCCCCAGAGGTTCCTCTTTGCCTCTGAATCAAACATAAAACCCTTTGGATTCAGCCCTCCCTGGCAGCAGGGCACGACCCCTACCCCAGTCTCCTGAGCCACCTCCACGCTCTGTGCCAACCTGTGCCCTCACAGCATCTGAGACAGTTCTGCTGCTCTCGGTCTGGCTCTTAGGTTTCCCACTCTTCGCCTCCTTCTTGATCCGAATCCAGCTCATCCTTCATGCCACCTGCTCCAAAAAGCCTCCTCTGCCTCCTGGAGGCTGGGTCCCTGCCTCTCGCTGCCACAGCTCCAGGTCCACCACAGTCACAGCCTCTTCCTCCGAATCATGGGACTGAACCCAGACGACATTCTGCCTGTCACAGTGCCTCACAAATGAAAGTCCTCATTAGCTTCTAAAGGAAGCCACTAGAGGAAAGCCCACGTGGAGGTCCTGTTTGTGCCTCCACTTACTTCCCTCCGAGGAAATGGTTCAGCCCCAACCTCAAGGACCTTGAAAAAAAAGACCTTTTCAAACGAATTCAGGTCATGAGTGAGCATAATTCTGCCATGGGCTCCCATCCATTGCATCGTCGCTGTGAAGAATACGGACTCAACCTTAACCAGTTACTTTATTTATACCCTGCATGGAGCCTTCTCTTTTAATAAAACAGAATCCGTTAAGGATTATAAACAAACAGTGTTTTATGAACTAAAACTGCAGTGCACCAGTCACTCAAGGGCAAAAATTGGGCCTGGGCGGCTGAGCTAGCTATAAATAAAGATAAGGCCCTGCCAGGCAGGGGCCTGGGCAGAGTAATTGCTGCCTCCATAATCGTGTTCTCCCCTCCTCCTGCAGGGCCACAAATCACGGTGGTGTTGGGTCACTGCCCACTGGATTCAGCCCCGAGACAGAGAGATAGGAAAGCAGTTCATTAGTGCCAAGACTGAGTGTAAACCAGGAACCCTGACTGTCTAGCCTCCAGAGGAAAAGTGTGGCATGCACCCCCTTCACAGTGTGTTCACTCTCCATAGGGCTGCAGGAGGAGGGTCACCAGCATGGAGCCTTAATGAGGGGCTTCTCCCCAGTGCCCAGGTCTGTCCTTATCCCCATCCTGCATGGTGCAACTGCCTCTGCTCTCCTAACACCGCCCTCACCTCCTATCCACGCTACAAGCACTGCCTATCACTCCGACTCAGACCTGGGGTCACAGCAACTGGTTCCTGTAACGAAAACGTAGTCCATGCAGAATCACTGGGAGTTCCCAAAGGGGGTGTTCACTTTACAGCTGGAAGTGGTGCACCTTTCTAAGTTGGCTGGGGATGAAGAACTCCTCTTGCAGCTGCCCGAGGCTACCTCTTGCACTCGGACCGGAAGCCCATCTAGATCAGAAAAGAGATCTGAACAGATACAAAGGGAAGCCAAGAGGAGAAAAGCATGAGCGTAGTGGCCAGCAGTCCTCATTTCTCTGTGAGCTGCTTACTTGCCTCTTTGCCCTAGAGTCTTCCTTGATAGCATGGTACCATGAACTACAAGATCGGTTGCCAAGCACCACGGAAGTGCCAGTATGGTGCCGTGCCACACAGCACCAATAATGTGAGATGCCGGTGTTTTGTTATAGAGGATGTACAGTGTGCATTTGGTAGATCCTAAGTCTTAAAGAGGTTAAGGACCTTTGTCAAGGTTATGTGGCTAGCAACTTGTATAGCTAGGATGTAAGCTCAGTCTGACACCATGGTCCATGCTCAAACCCACACCGCATTGCTGTAGTACGATTTCCATTTCTGTCTACATCAGCAGTTGAACGTGCGAGGAAGCGTGTGTGTGTATGTGTGTGAGAGAGGCAGTAAAAGAGTTAGTTTACGAGAGGGAGACTCATTCAGAAACATGTTTTTAAAAGGGGGTAGGGGGAGTAGAAGACAGAAGGCTCAAACGAGAAGGCCTTGTGTCTCAAACAGCCCCAATCGGTGTTCCAGCCTTGGATGGTCATTGTCTTAGTTGGGGTTTTCTCCTGCTGTGAAGAGACACCATAATCACAGCATCTCTTACAAACGAAACATTTCATTGAGGTGGTTCGCTTACAGCTTCAGAGGTTCAGTCCATTATCATCATGGCGTGGAGCATGGCAGTGTGCAGGAAGATATGGTGCTGGAGGAATGGCTGAGAGTCCTACATCTTGCAGGCAACAGGAAGTCAACTGACAGTCACACTGAGGGAAGCTTGAGCAAAAGAGACCTGAAAGCCCACCCCCACAGTGACACACTTCCCCCCAACAAGGCCACACCTCCTAACAGTGCCACTCCCTTTGGGGGCCATTTTCTCTCAAACCACCACAGTCATGGCCAGGGAAAAGCCAAGCGTGTAGCAAGAATTCCATGAACCTCATGAGTGAACCATACATATGCACGGCTGTGCTTGAATCTCGTCTTCACTGTCTTTCCCTGGTGTGGACCAGGCAAGGCTGCCATCCTGACCTCACGGGCAGAAGCACTGAGGCCCGTGGCACCATCTGCTTGCCATCTACCTCGTGACATTCATCCTGGCAGCACTGCAGCCTTAGTTTTCTACTGTCTGGCGGTATCGTTTGACTCAGAGCCTTTGCACGTTCTTCCCTGGGACCAGAGTGCCCCCTCCTCCTTCTCACAGTGACCTGGAAACAGAGCTCCACTCCTCCCCTCTGTTTGGAGGCCCCCTTCTAGGGCATCTTCTTTGACCTTTCTGATGGCCCTGTTTTCTCCTGCCCCGTTCCTTCCTGGGAAGCTGCACATCTTGCCGGTTCCCACAACTAACTGAGGCTCCTGTTTCTGTAGCATCCAGTTCTTTCTCTTGACTACAAACTCCCAACGGCACAGAATATGCTCCTTCACCAAATTTCATCTCAAGGGGCACATAACACCAAGCCTAGGATACTCTCAGTTAACACTCAATGGATGCCAGGAGAAGAAATGTGTATCTAGAATGACAGAGAGATACAGCGTGTCCCTAACATGTGGAGTCTACCACATGGTCTCTTTGGAAGCCATATCCCAAAACCCTCTCAAGGCCCCAGGTTTCTGGGCACAAACTTGTCTTTCAGGGTGACTTCCATGGCAGGAAGATGGCCACTGGCCAAGATCCCCAAACCAAAGCCCTACAACCTGGACAGAAAGAAATGGGCTCCATCCTACCACAGCAGAAGCTCATGTGAATTAAAGAAAGCAAGCCAAGCGGGGGTGGGGGAATGCTGCCTGCCTGGGATGCAGCCTCCTGGCTTCTTTAATCTTTCGGGGAAAGCACCTTTTACATCCAGCCTGATTCTGTTTAACTGTGGGCTTTTTGTCCTCACCTTACAATTACAGCCTTTTAAAACTAAGTCACAAAATTAATTGCCCCTTAATGAAGCAGGGTGGCAATTAAGGGCAGCGAACCTTGTGAAGAAAGAGAAACACATTTGATGGAGGTGTACCATCAGGAGCCAGGCTTTAGAGGCATCCTTTTGGTTGTAATTATTTTCCAAGGCTGCGTGACACCTCCTTAGACCTGGTCAGAGCTGCCAGGCTCTGGAGAAAACCATTGTTCCCTCAGAGTTAATTAGAGTCCAATTTGGAGCTTCCTGTCTCCTGGACTGGAGAGGAAGTGCAGTTTATTACTGCTCCGTGCCCACCAGGTCCACTGAGGACAAGGGCACAACAACCAGCCTCTCACCTGGCCAATTCTACTCCTTGAAGCACAGATGTATCCAAAGGGCACAGATGTGCAGAGGCTGGGGAAGCCTAGAGCTGCAGGCAAGACCCCAAGACCCCAGCTTAATGAGGCTCTCTGTGTTAAAGGAAGCCCACCTATGTTACTAGCCTTCTAGTAATGTAACTGCAATTAAGTCCTGCCTAGCCAAGGGTCTGGCTCCATCCATGGGGTACCTTGTCACCCTTTAACAGAGCCAATGGCCTTAGGTGACTGAGGAGCAGAGGATGACACAATATGGGGATGAAGCGTCTTATTCTCAGCTTTGGGGTTCTAGAATAATGTCCCTGCCTTACAGAAACTACAGCAACAACAATAGCTCATACTTAGTGAATTATCTTAGCATGGAATGCATCGTTCCATTTTATGGCCCAGAAGACATTGAGGCATAAAGAGATTGCATCATTTCTCTAAAAACACACAGCGAACAAAAGAACCAGAATCCAAGTCCAGGCAGTCTGCAGAGCATTTGCTCTTGATCATAAATATACTCCCTCTCCAGCATCTGTGGATGCTGCCAAATAACAATGACACTCTGCTTGGGCCAGCATCCTGCTGACTAGTGGCAGTTTCTCTCTTTGGAAGGAGGTGCTCTACCACCCCAAGGGAGACCACCATCCCTTAGGATTCCACCAGCTACAGGGCTATAACACCTCATATTCCCTGATTTGATTTGATGGCTGTGGCTTGAAGTTCAAAGCTGTCTACTAGCCAGTTGGCCATAGCTGTCACCCCTGCCTCCTGAACGCCCTTCTCCACTGCCCACCTGCTCAGATCATCTGGCGCCTCTGCCTTGGACTGCCACCTGCACACCTTTTGGCTCCTAGATGTTTGCCCTGCTTCTACCCACATTCCAGGAGTACTTCAGACCCAACTGGCATAACTTCCCGGGTGTATGTCACCTTTGCCCAGCTCAGCTCCCAAAACATTTCCCTTCTCCCTACACTCTAGTCTAGAGTGCTGGACTTTTTCAAGCTTTCTTTGGCACAGGGATTGAGCTGCTATTAACATATTTATCTTTAATCCTCAGCACTGGGAGAGAGAGAGAGAGAGAGAGAGAGAGAGAGAGAGAGAGAGAGAGAGTGAGTCTGTGTCCAAGTGGAGGCAAGAGTTCAACCACAGATGTTGTGCTCCATGGCTATCCACCATTTTCTTCTGACACAAGGTCTCTCACTGGGATCTGGGATTCACCACTTAGGCTGGGCTGCCTGGACAGTGAGCCCCATGAATTCTCCTGTCTTTGCCCCCTAGGACTGGCATTACAAGCATGTAACTACCACACTTCACTTATAAGCATAAGGACCCAAGTGCAATCCTAGGAATAAACACTAGCTTTTCTTTTACTTTGGTTTATTGAAACGGGTTTCTCTGTGTTGCCCTGGCTGTCCTGCAACTCACATTGTAGACCAGGCTGGCCTTGAACTCATTGAGATCTAACTGCCTTTGTCTTCCAAGTACTGGGATTAAAGGTGTGCACCACTACATCTGACTTCATATATTACCTTTTCACACTGCAGAATCTTGGAGATGCCATTTACTAGCTGGTGACCTTGGACGCATGGCTTGGCTTCTCTGTGCCTTAGTTTCCTGGTCTGTGAAATGGACATAACTGTGCCTCCTCTGGAGAGCCACTTGCAGCAAATACAGGAAATTATGGGGCTGAGTGCCTGACTGAGAGGACTTGTTCAATAAATGCCAATTGTTATTATTATCTGGCACACTGATGCTTCGGAAGAAGCTAGCTACACCACTGAGCTTCTTCTCAGAAGGCCCAGCTCAGGGCCATATTAAAGGCAAGACACACCTGTGAACAGAAAGGGAGGGCTCTCACCAAACAGGCTTCGAGCACCCAGCACTGAAGGCCAGCAGAAGGTTTGGTATATGAGAGGCTTGTGACAAGCAAAGCGTTAATGCCTACGTGGACATTGGATGACAATTCACATGCTGTGTTTCTACCAAAGCTAGACAGCGCTATTGATGGCTTAGGATTACTGACACCCAGGACAAGCACCTTTTTCTCTCAGCTGGCTTTACCAGTGCTGGGATGAGGGCTGAGCCTCCTACTACTCGAAAGAGGAGGTTTCCTATAACCTGCTCTAAGTGTCCAGCATCCCTGGCCCTTGGGTGTCTAAGAACTAGAGTCCCCCTGCCTTTGACACAAGGAAGACCCCCACGCTTCTTGAAGGAAACAGTCTCCATAAATACTTCCATTTAGACCTGCAGGTCAAGAGAATGCCACAGCTTAAGAAAGCACATCTCCACGTACCCTGGCTCCAGCAAGGGGGGCGGGGTGTTCAAGAACCCCTGGGATCTCTATTGTTCATGTTCAGGGTCAGAACTGTTCAGGTTTGTTGTGATGCTGAAAAGCCCCAGTGGATTCTAGAAAAATGGAGCCCACTCCAGGAGCAGAGCTCAGACGTATTTAACCAATTTAACTTTGCAAAATGCTCCAGCTCCGCACATGCTTGGGCCGCTGCTCAGCGC
This sequence comes from Peromyscus nudipes, assembly GCA_902168325.1. Classification (NCBI taxonomy): domain Eukaryota; kingdom Metazoa; phylum Chordata; class Mammalia; order Rodentia; family Cricetidae; genus Peromyscus; species Peromyscus nudipes. The sequence continues at coordinate 30,653 of CABHPH010130779.1, forward strand.
CTCTCTTTAAAAAGGCCGAGAGGAAATAAAAATGAATGATGACAAAATGTCCACATGGGTAGAAAAACAGAATAGCCTGAAAGCTCCAGGGCAGGAACTGACACAATTTAATTAACTATTTGGAATAAACATGCTTGGCGCCGCTAGCAGGGCTGTTTGCCTGCTTTCCCAAAATAATGCACCTAATAAGCCCGAGATGAAACCTTCTAGAGATTAATTAAATGCAATACCTCAGTTTGAGATGTTAGGAGTCGCCGAGAAGGCGCAGCCTTTGCATTGCACATTGCTCAGGAAGATGTTGTCGTCTCATATACACAGTTCCCGACCTTGGTTATGTGTGGTATAAAAATTGCTCCTAATTGTGATTTGGCATTGATGCTCTCTATAAAATGCGTATTTGTGAAATAGTCTAATAAATGTTTAACAAGGAGTCGCAATGGATGAAATTTGAAGCGTGGCAGCGGTAGAGCTGAAATATTTCATTAGAACCCGGAAGTCAGAAGCTGGTCTCTAAGAAGGAATAACGGCATGTGTGACTGGCGATTTCATTTAAAAACAAAATCAAAATAATCACATCTGCCATTTGTTGAAAAACCATTATATCCAGATCTGATGCTCAATACATTTGAAGTCTTCACAGAAGTCCTGCAAAGGAGTAGTAGCATCACTCCCCTCTCACAGTGGAGAAAATTGAGTCACAGAGGTTGACTCATCGAAAGCTGTGAAAGTGGCCAGAGGAAGCTGGGCTGGAAGGCAGACCTTTCTTACTGTAAAGTTCAGGACTCCCAGCTGCTCAGCTGCCCAACACAGAAGAAACACAGCCTGGGAGATTCTAATCACATGCTAATTGCATGACAAATTAAGAGGAAATGATACTAACAAATTTTACTTGATTGCTTATAAAAGAGCATCTTGTAGGCAGTGATTGTTTGGGGGCAAAACAAATGGTACGCGCTCTTGTTAGACAAAGGCATCCAGTCTGCCCTCATGGAGGAATACACCATGGGCTTTCTTCTTCCCAAGTTAAGTCTCCTTGATTAATTCCAGCTCCCACATTCCGTCCCTGTCATCTGTCCAATCCGCACTGCCGTCAGGCTCTTGACCTCAGAGGGGTCTACAATTGTTGGCTTGGAATTGTCCAAATCTGTCACCAACAGACCCAGACCCCAGAGACCCCTAGAGCACCCTCTAGTGGCTATAACAGAAAAGAGGTGCTGAAAGGGGCCACCACTCACTCACTTTTGTGGGTGACTATGAGACCTGAGAGGCACAAGGAGTCTGGTGCCGAAAGACCTGAGAAGTCAAGAGCACAGATTATGTAAACCAGTTTTTAAAATTTGTTTATGCAGTAGTGTCATGAACAAGGAGGACAGTCTTGGAGAATGTCTGACTCACCAAGAATCCGAGTCATGAGCATAATGGATGTGGCCCGGCACCAACTAGCTACAGCCTGCTGGACGAGCTCACTTGGGTTGCTACCTCTACCTGCACATCAGAGACTATGCTGAGGGCTGTAACCATGTATCTCCTTAAACTCCCAATTCTGCAGACGAAGAAACTCTTAACTGATAGCGAAACTTGCCCCAAGTTACTCAGCTCAACGGCAAAATCAATTCTTGGCTGTGCAACTCTATGCAGACGTTCATACATGAGGGTATAGGAGCTACAAATAGAAAAACTGGTGCTTTTGACTTCATGACGATTTCTGCAAATTAGCCCTTTTTTTTCCTTCTGACTTTCATGCCCCCCCCCCAACAATATCCTGTTGTATCCAGAACCTCAAAGTTAATTACTATTCCAGACACTCCACAGCAGAGATAAACATCAGAGTTCCCCCTCCTTGTGAGCCTGCCATTATGATCTGGTCCAGGCTTGGCCCACAAATAGCTAATGAGGTTAAATAGAAAATAAGATAAGGATAAAGCCATGAGGCTGTGCAGGTTCTCGGGGACAAGCAGATGACACTTGGGTCTAAATAAAGTTCTAAATTAGGAAAAGAAAATGGTCTCAACCAAAAAGGGGGCCAAGAAAGAGTTCTTCCTCCAGCTGTGCGCGCGCACACGCACGCACGCACACAGAGCATACTTCATTAGGCATACATACTTGCTCTGCTTCTGTCTGTCTCTTTCTCCCACCCCCACTGCCTCACAGAGGGATGATGAGACCTGAAACAGCAGGGTCCCACCTCACCACTCCAGCTCCCTTTGTCTGTGGAACCATGGGGATGCAGGAAGTCAAATGGCTGACTCAGGTAACCTGGCTCCTGTTCTGGGTCAATACTAAAGCACTCTGACCTTGAAGAACAGATCCCATCTCCAGGATGGGTCCCATTACCATCTTCGAAGGGCCAGGGAATGGGGAAGAGCCCCTAGCAATGACTCAGTGATTTAAAGGACTACTTTGCCTTTACTTTTGGGAACCAGAGATTGAACTCATACCCAGGTGCTGGAAACATCACTGAAATGAACTCTTTAGCAATCTAGAAAGAACAAAAGGCAACCCTTTCCTGCCCCCAAGAGAGAGTCCTAAGCTCTCTGCAGCTGGACATCTGGATCAGAGCGATCCAGAGCAGGAAAACACTCTCCCCACAACAGCAAAACTCTGGGCTTGGAAGCCAGGTGGCAGGTTGGGATTCAGGGCTGGGAGCAAGGGAGGGAGGGAGGCTAAGTGTCAAGGACACTGGGGTCAACGTTTAGAAAGAAGCAGCGACCACTCCCTGCTTTTCACTAAGCAAGGCTCTCCTCTGGGCCTTGGTTTTCTCTCGCTACAGTCTCTAACTGCCTCATTTGCAGTCCGTCACAGCCTGGAGCGTGCGTACCTCCAGCCTGCAGGGTTCCATTTTCCCTGTCTCTCGAGAAGCAGCTCCCAGCTCCCCTTTCTGAGCCGTTCCTGAGCTTCAGAGCGCTGGGGGGACAGGGTTCTGACGGCCTACCTCTTTAAGGGTGCACTACCACAAAGAGCTAACCGCTTTCAAGGCCAACCTGGAGTAACAGCTCCGGCAGAGGGAAAATCGATATTGGGAGAACCCTCCTGTCAGGGACCCAAATGATCTGTGAGAGTTCAGTGTCCAGAGTCGGAGCACCCTGTCAGCACCGGCTGCACATTCACCTGACATCCGTGTCACTTTCTTGGGAACTTAATTTAGTGAGATGGCAGGGCCATTTGCCACTCACTTCCCAGGTTTATGAGCAGAACAAGGCAGAGCCCAGGTGAAGTCCAAGGCTGTTCTGCTAGATGTCTAGAGAGCTGTTCTTCCTACCTCCAAAAGCAGTGCTCGAGAGAGGGCTGATGGGGGAAAGTGGCTCTGGAGACACCTAGCTCTGAACTCACATCATGCCCCTGCCTCATCCAAGCCTAGAGACCTTGTTCAGTCTTTCTATGGTTCAGTTTCCTCATCACAGAACAGAGACTATTAGAGCACACACTCTGAGTTTTGTTGCTGTTTTTGCTTTTGAGACAGGATCATGTATCATAGCCCAAGCTAGCTTGGTACTCACCATGTAGATTAGGCTACCTCAAATTTATGCCAATTCTCCCACCTCAGTCTTCTAAAGTCTGGGATTATAAGCAAGTAGCACTTCACCCAGCTCTCAAGACGGTGTTTTAAGAGCCACAGAGACAAAGCATGTGTAAAGCTAGAAGAAGATGGGCTCTCAGTTCTCATGGGCAGCTATCATGTTTATCACTATCACAGGTCAACCTTGGTAGCACAGACCAAGGGAAGCCACATGGTTATGGTGGAAAGACCTCAGGTTGAAGTCAAGGGGCCTTGAACCAATGACTGCTGGTATCTTGCAATCTCATAAAGCCAACATTGTACATCTGTCACTCCAAGGAAGAGCATATATTGACAAATGCAACAGCTGCTTGCCTCATGAATTAGAGAGCGAATGACTGGTGAGTGTGGAGAGGGACACTCGACCTGTCAATACTCATCTCAGCTCCTACAGGCTACTCACTTACATTCACCTCAGCAGGCTGAAGATCAAAACATGTAAGGAAGGAAGGGAGGGAGGGAGGGAGGGAGGGAGGGAGGGAGGGAGGGAGGGAGGAAGCTTGGTTTCTGAGTGGGTGTTGACTGTTGTGAATAGTGTCTACTGAAGACACTCTGTAGAGCCTGTCTAGGAACACAGCTCTTGGGGGTGACTCTGCATTTGGTTTGTATAGGGGGTGATTTTGACTATTCAGTCGAACATCTAATTCTTTGTCTTGTGTGCTGAGGGGACGAGCTGAGAGTCTCAGTACAGGAGTTGAGGGTGTACTATAGGACTGTAGTCATGTCAGCTTGGCTCCTACCCTCCTCATTCAAACAGTGGTCCAGCAGGCCTGATCAATGCATCCAGGGTTTTAATTTTCATTTTTTAATAAACTCCGTCCATACATTTTGAAAGCCATATTCACAAACATAAAATTAAATTGTCATTTCTGCCTCTTATATTGTGAGTGTCGTGGGCTTAAGGAAGAGAGTGGGAGCTCACAGTTGCCTCCATCCTTTACATGCTACATTGTCGGAACATAAAAGGATACCCCCACCAACCGCAGCGAGGAGCCAAAGAGGGCCACTACATGTTAGCATGCGTTTGCTGTGAGCCATTCCCAGCCCACGGTCCCAGGACAGATGGCACTGCCCCTTGTTCAGATTAAAAACATTCTAAAAATACCTACAGAAGACCACAGCCACCTCTGCTCCGACTTCCGCCCAGCTCCACTTCCTGGGGCGTGTATGGAAGGGATGTCACTCCTGCTGACAAAGGTCAGGTCAGAACTCACAGTGAGATGTTGACAAGTAAAGCAGGTTCTCTGCTCACCCCCGGTTTCATTTGGGGCCTAGAGGAGGGTAAGGAACACCACAACACTTTTTCTATGCTACTTTGACCTGGAACATTTGGCCAATGGACAAAATATTGTGATTTTTCTTTCCCTGAATAATTCCTGCCGACCCCAAGCCCAATATCCAACTTGGAGCCTTTCCTAAGCCATGGAATTCTGTCATGTAGTTTGTGTGTCCCTTTGCAGAATCTCTATGGTCTTGACAAATGCCATAGTGTGTAATGTGCAGCAGCAGGTAGTGTTTTATGGTAGCGAGAACAGGGGTGGTTATCATAAACCCCAACTCTGACATTTTTCTACCTCCACTAGCAGACTGCAACATGCTATTTGAAAACCTGACTTCATTTTTAATACCCAGGCCTAAGTTTTCTCTTTGGGCCTAGACCATGCTGAATACTAGGGACAGGCTGCTTGCAGACTGCTCTGGGGACTCGTCCTGCAGCAGCACCTGGGTTGATAAGGCCCAGGCTGAGAGGATGATGGCATCTCTGTCTTCCTTGCTAGGGTTCCCCATCAGCAACAGTGCTCTGACACTTGGCCACATTTCACGGGAAATGGAGGCTTCCTTACGAGCAGTCACAGAGAAATCCTCTAAGAATCAGCTCTACGGTGACAAAATTAAAGGCAGTCACTGTGGCCTCCCAGCTCAACAACTGATTAAAGGAACCACAACACGCACAGCAGCTGCGGTTTTCAGCAGCTAGCCTCGGCGGTAGCTGACAGAGCAGCCCTGAATCTTTGAGATAGATAAAGGTCCATTTACCAAACACATCCACACACTGCTTCCACAAAAGGATAATGTGTTCAAGTCAACACAGTCAGCTTTCAGAAGTTGCATTCCTGCTCAGACAAAGCAAGACTGTTCCCACCACTGTCAACCCCCAGTGTCTGCAACTGATAGCCATCTGAGCCCTTCTCTGGCCCGAGTCACGTTCACATAATGCAGTCGTGCAAAGACACCACCAATTTGGATCTAAAACAAACTGACTGGCACACCCAATGCTCCACGGGCTGGCGAACACCCATACCTCGGTCCAAAGCAACATCAACTCAGTGTGACCAATCCCTAAATTCGAGGAGATCTCTGTGCTAATGTGCAGAGGGCTGGGATGAAGGCAGGAAGAAGACAGTGAATCTTCCAGGACAGCCATGAGTTTGTGCCTCTGGGAAGCCAGAGCTATTTGGCTTTTGCAGAAACGATTTGCAGAAAACTCAAGGCAGAATTTGAAGACTTCCTCCGGTTAAAATAAGCTGTGTGGGGCCATGAATCTCAGGCAGTGGCACAAAGTTTCTCAGACTTCCTGGAATCCAGAAGTAGGCACGGTGGAAACAGAAAGGCCAAAGCTTGGTTCCAAGGATCCTCCCCTTAAAAGCTGTGAAATGTTCGACCTTGTCCACAGCCATGTCTCCCACTAAATGTCCCTTGAGGACACCTAAGGGGAACGATGTTCCCAACACAGCGGATCCAGGCTCTGGTCGGTCTTCGTAACACTGCAGACCCACAGAACACCAGCACAGGCAGCAGAGCAAAGACTCTAGGATAGTCTCACAAAGAAGCTGTGTTACTTGTTTTATTTTAACTTTGTTTTTCTCATACATCTTTAACCACAGAACCTTACTAATTGATTAGCCCACAGAAGCCTCAGGAAACTTGGTAGGGGAATGTCAGGCTCAATATTAGGAGCTGCCCAGGTCATTCTGACTGTTAAAGGAAAACCAGTGGTTCTTATTACATCTTATTCCCTCCCACAAATCAGTATGGATGGCGATAAAGGGAAACTCCTGAAAACATAAACCTCCTCTAAGACAGGTAGTATACAGAAAGCCACAATATACCTGCAAGCATACATACTTGGGTGTATGTACACACACACACACACACACAGAAAGAGAGAGAGAGAGAGAGAGAGAAGAGACAGAGAGAGAGAGAGAGAGACAGAGAGAGAGAGAGAGATAGAGATAGAGAGAGAGAGAGCCTATCCAATGGCCCTGATGAATTCCCCTCCCCAAAAGCTAACTGACATCACCTCAGCCTATTCATCATCTTCCTGCCCCCACAGAGAAGAGAATGGCAGTGGTGGAAAGCGATCTGTCCCCACCTTCCACCCTGCCTTGCGCTGTTTGCTTCCATTTGTAGCCGATCTCACCAACAGTGTGACAGAGAGCATCTCGCACTCCACTAGTGATAACACAGAACGCCAAGTTTCAGTAGACTCATTAAAAACACTCAGCAGGTGGACTTAAATATGCAAAGCATCTGAGGTCTCATCTGCTTCATCAGAGCAATCAAGGTACTCGGTGACATGCTCGAAAAGTCATCTTAGATGACTTCCATTTCAAAGCGGATGATAGAGACACATTTTAGCTTACTCATTTTACTGAGTTCCATTTAAAGCCCCGGGATTAGATGAAACAGGTATCAGAAGACTAACAGGAGAGCGAAGGCGGTAAGCTGACTCAGGCCTGGGGCCTGAGGCACAGCATGGTAGTTTCTTAGCTTTCTTTGTGTATCCCACGCTCTAGAGAAGAGCTGGGGAAACCAGCAGTCTGCAGATGCAATGGGGATGGACAGAAGCACGGGAGAAGTTCACTGCTGCTATTAAAAGACTTGGGAAAGAGGCAGCCTAGTAAACAAATAACTTCTGGCACTAAGCACTCAGCTACGAACACTACAGAAATTCATACGACTACAATTTTATCACAACTGAGTGAATAAGGAGCCCTGACTTCTACTCTGGCCTGCCTGTGACAACATACTTCTATCCTCACCTACCTGTGACAATATACCTAAGTCCTCACTAAGGAAAACCACAGAAGACTGGGTTGGGGGAGGGACTTATTCCTGTTGGACAGTAACACTCTCCTTACACCATATCATGAACACCATGTGGGCAGCAGCTTAGTCTCAGTAGGTGACAAAGTGTCTCCCTTTCAGTGACATCACCTCTGGGATGAGTCAAGAAGATGGAAAGCCACTACTTAGCAGTGATGAAGCAACTTCCTTCCTAAAGAGGCTACATGGGCAGCGTAATAAGCCATCACAACCCAGGCAATATCAACAGGGCCCTAGAGAAGAGCTGAAATTCCCACGCATTTAGCAGTAACGGAGAGTCCCTCTCTCGGAGACCAGTGGGGACCAGAAAAGGGTTGGAAACCAACAGAACCCAGAAGATCTAGAGTTATGCAACACAATACCTAAAATGTTCAATTTTAATTAAAAAAAACCACTCATTCTAATGTGAACACGGAAAAAAAACCAAATCTGTAAAGGCAATCAAATGTGGATTTTCAAGGAGACACGCCAAAGGCTTCTATGAACAATACAGAATATGTCTTGTTTGTTTATTTTATGTGTTTGTGTGTTCACCTGCATGACTTTATGTTCCCCATATGCATGCAGGTGCCCCTGGAGGCCAGAAGAGGGCATTAGATCCCTTGGAACTGGACTTAAGGGGCAGTTTGGGAACTGAACCTGTATCCCCTGTAAGAGCAGTTATTGCTCATAAACGCTGAACCACCCTTCCAGACTTAGGAACATGTTTGATACAAACCAAAACACTAGAATCTTAGCAAAGAAACAGATTTCAAGAGGGTGCTAAAATGGGAGTTTGAGAACTGAAATATACAACCAAAATTAAGGACGCAGTCAACAGACCCCACAGTGGGAGGAGGGACAGAATAGCACAGTTCCCCAATCTGAATAAAGGAGAGAAAACAGAATGAAAATAAATGACGAGAACCTCAGAGATCCAGCGTCCACATCAACAGAGAGGGAGGAAAAAGAGGGAGGGGCTCAGAAAGCAACTGAAAGACTAAGGGATGAAAAAATCCCCAAGTGGAAAAAGACATAAATCTACAGATTCAAAAGGTAAACTGATAAGAAACAGGACGAACTGAGAGAAATCCAGGCCAAGAAATGTCACAGTCTAATTTCTGAAAACCAAAAAGTAAAATTTAGAAATCATAAAAACAGGAGTAGGGAAACACATTTTACCCATGTACCTACAGAGCGAAAATAATTCTCAAACAACTTCAGATTTCTTATCAGAGACAATGGAAGAAAGCAGCACATTCGATTATTTTATTATTTTATTTTATTTTGGGAAGCTTGGAAAAAAGAATTGTTAGATTAGAATACACACCCCAAAATATCCTGTAGAATACAGCTAAAGAATCAAGAAATTCTGAGATGAACGAAAACTAACAGAATTTGTCACAGTAAGACATATCCTAAAGAGACAAAGAGTAAAAGAAGTTTGGAACAGAGACAAGAGAACAATGGACAGAATACAAAGACGGGTAAACATTTCTCCTTATTAAGTTATCCTAATTATGCTTGGCTCTTGAAGCAGAAACAATGAAACTGGTATGGTTCTCAGTGTATTTACAGAAGTATTTAAGACTGTATTCAAATGGAAGACAGTAAAGGGCCATGAAGGAAGGTGTGGTCTCCAACTTTCTCTTGAACTGGCAAACTGCTGATACCAATAGACTATGACGCACACACGATGTAATGGCTCGAGGGACCACCAAAAGTGCTGCGTAAAGAGGTGTTCCACACACTACATATAAATGAGTCAAAATAGAATGTTAAAATATGCTCATGTAACCCACAAGAAGACAAAGAAAGGGAAACCAAAGGGAAAATAACAGAAAATGAAAACTAAAATGACAGACTTAACATACCTATAATTACATTAAATGTAAATGATCTAAATACACCAATTAAAAGACAGAGATTGTAGCTTAGGCAAAGCAGCACCAACTCTAAGCTAATGTGAAATAAGAACATTATGTGGTTACCTTCCTTAAAATGCTATTGTCACATGACCTTCCCCCTTTACTTTTTCTCCCATGTGCCTTTGGAAAATGTATGTGATCGAACTTAGATAACTGAGATGAGTTCAAAGCATGGCAGTATTAGAACAGAATGCTTAATCAACTTGGATCTTGGAGCATCTGTCATATGTCATGTGTCTTCCTGTCTGCAGATGCTTCGTTCATAGAAAATAAACCTTCACCTTGTATACATTCTGTTTCTGCAGGGTCTTCTATCCTTTGTAGTTGTATCCTAAACATCACTGGCTCCAAAAGTTATATCCCTTTAGTGTGTCTATCACTGTGGTAACATTTCACAGGAGTTATGTTAGTAATCTGAAGGGAAGGACACTAATGCTATCCTAATGCATCATGTAACGATTAGAAAATTACTACTTGGAGAAATGATCTGTCCAAGGTCACACATTTCAGCTACCTACTGCATACCCGACTCATCTAACTCAGAGGCCTGCCTGAACTACTAACCCTTGTGACTGTGAAACTAGTCAGTCTGTCCCTTTATTTCCTCAATGAAGCATTTCTAAAGGCTTGAGCTATGGGGATGAAGTGACACCACCTTATTCCTCCTGGGAGCCCAGTGTGGGACAGCATTGGGCTCATTTGCTGTCACGGTTGATTTTTTCCACATGTCATCGCTCAGTTCCAGGCCCAAGATGTCAAGCAAGCAAACCCTGCAGGACTCACCTGTGACATCCATTCTCTTGAAGCCCCACTGTTCCATACCACCACAACTGTGAGGGATCCAGGTCAACGTTTCCCCTTTTAGGGTTTTCACAAGGTGGAGACTTTGATGTGTCACCTTGCAGAAAGGGGAGGAAAGGGCAGACTGCTTCTGAGGCGGTGACTAAAACAGCTTTGAGAGCATGCCGAGCCCCAGTGGCATGTACTGGTTTTGCCTCTGTGTTCCCGGGAATGAAAAGCGGATTTTTCTAGCTTCCCTCTCCCTCCCACGTCCCCACCCATCTCTCAGCTCCTGGCAGCGCCAGGGCATACATACAGGAATAACACACAAAACTGCCTCCTTCTTCTCTGACAATAAAATAAGGCAAGCCATTTGGCATTTGAGGGGTGCCCCAGTCTCCTGACCCCTGGCAGGATCCCAGGGGATTTGTGGTCGACAGCTAATCAGAGCCCTAGCCATAGCCATTTCCCATGACATAGCTGGAATTCTCCCACTGCCTGCCCTCTTAGCTTCAGTTACTTGGCCAGGCTGAAACTATTTGCTCCCCTCCCACCCTGTCCATCATTGCCCTTCCTCAGGCTGAGCCTCCTTACCACCCGCTAGACAGACTCCCAAGGCTCTGGATGGGAGAGCAACAAAGGTCTCTCTGCTTTTATTATTGACCCGCAACCCACCTCCTGTACTCCTCCAGCCACAGGCCTCTTTCAAGCACCCTCCTCTTGAGCAATGATAAACTTCAATGCCAGGGCGAGTGGAAAGAGAAAACAGCTACTCTGGGCCAACCACACTGGTATCAGAGGGGAGGCCAAGCGTGGGATTTCCAAGTAGTGGTCATAAAACATGCCTCTTTGTCATTTACGGTTAATCTGCCTAGGAACTAGAAAAAGAGAAGTTCCACTGCCCTTCGGCAGGCAATTCTTAGCTTACCTGGGAAGGGGGAAGACTCGTTGACGACAAGCCACACACTGCACAGAGACGGAATGTGGCCACCAGGAGCCGGACTGCCTGGGTTACTGCCCAGCTGCGCACACCTTCTAGCCAGGAGAGCCCAGGTAAATTATAGCATGCCTCTGGGCTCTGGCCTCCATCTCTGCACAACGAAGAGAACAGGGAGAGGGCTACCACATGGGCTTGTTGTGGAACTGTGTATATTTGCAAACCAGCGCGCCTAGCACGTGGGGAGTGTGGCATCAGTGCTCGGAAAAGAAACGCTATAAATGTGATGTGCCACACAGATATGCAAATGGCAGGATATTCCATAAATTTTCATGACTTGGTAGCACTACTCTGCATTCTTTACTGGGGATGCTCCCGACTCCCCGAGAGTCTTGGAAAGCTTCCCGTGGTCAGGCAGTTAGCTGCCGAGGTGGGATTTGATGCTGCCTCGTACCTACTGTTACAATTGTGGTTCTCATACTGCAGCCCCTGACCGTGTTGGAAAGTGGAAGAAATTCAAGTTCCCCAGCTCAACCCAGACCTCCTGACTCAGCCATTCTGGGAGTGAATCCAGCCATTTGTTGCAACAAGCCCTCCAAGAGAGTGGGAGGTGGGACGTTTAAGATGTGCCCTGGATCACTATGTTCCCCTTTAAGCAGGAGGTCCTCAGGTCCCTTCCTTCCTGCCCGAAGGTCATCATGCAAAGTGAACGTAAGCTCAGGGCCACAGCAGGTTTAGGTGGATCTGGATGTGCTGTACTGTGCTAGATGTCATGGGAACATCTACCTGTGTAGAAAAGCCAAGCATGGGTGTGAGTTTACCTAAGACACAGACCACCCTGGAAGTCAACACACCAGGAGCCAGAGGCTTCGGGTCAAAGCAAGCCAGACCCCAATCTCGACAAGTGGAACTTAGTAAAGTCACTTAATCTCACTGCGTCTGGTGAGATTAAGTGCTCAAAGGCAAAATCAAGTCAGAGCTACTGCCTCATACATAGAGGCGCAGGGCTTAGTGGCCAGGGTCAGCACGGACGTCTACTACTGAGTGATAGATGCTTCATTTCATGATAAGGGGATGGCTCTGAGGAGGGAGCTACAGAGAACAGCAACACAGTAAAATTCTCAGAGCATGGACAGGAAAGAAGAAAAGAAAATGGTGCTACAGGTCATCAGAAAAGGAAATTATCAGGTATTCCTGGCTGATACTTAATCAAACCAAAACAGCTTTATTTCTACGGTATCTACACTGCACACACAGCCTCCAATTTACAAAACCTGGCCTTAAACTGGGAAACCCAACAGCCAAGGTCTACCCCCATCCCAGACGGAGGCTTCCTGTGTCAGGCTCTGCTCAATCCCTCACCCCCATTTTGGGAAGAATAGGTAAGATCTAACTCATGTGTGGGGGGAAACAGCTGAAAAATATTGACCTTATGGTTTTTCCACAGTTCCCCATTGCTCTGGAGGCCCAGAGCTGCATCAAAGTAAATGCACAGATAGATATATGACCGATCAGCCCAGAGTACAATAGCATGGGCCTTTGGCCCAGAGCTGGATAGAAAGGTTGGATATGTTACTTTATCCTTATCTATTCAAGGGAATGCTAAAAAGGTATTGGTCTCCTGAGCCATGGAGGGACATGGTCACGTGTCATCTTTCAGGCTTGTCCCTTTCAAGATTACTTTTCCTGTGAAGCTTCTGAGACGTTTTCCTTGTTAATTCTCCCCTGAGCTTGGGCAGAAGCAATGCCTGGGGACCCAGCTGACAGGGGGCAAAGGGGAGAGTGCAAGGGATCATGGGAGAAAGAACTAGACCCATCTCACAGCGAGCTCTGACAGCCCTGAGCCCATCCGTGTCCCAGTGATTTATGCTCTGGAAAGATTTTTAGCAAATCAAGATGCTTGGGATGTTCTCTTTCAAAGCAAGGGAAAGCAACCCCAGACATCTAAACAGACCACATATTTGTGAGTCTAGCCTATTGTTTTAGAATTTCTGTGGAAGGCCTCTAAATGCCACCCTCAGACTCCCCACCGAGACTAGTAACTGTAAGGCAGTGGAAGAGGAAGATGGACAGAAACAGTCCCGTTGAATTCAACTCCCTTAGACTAAGCAAGCTTTCCTTATAAACTCAAGAAGCAGGGCACGGCAGGGAACCACAGTCTCTTCACTAACAGGAGCAGCAGTATGCTTCATCCCCATTTTGACCTACTGTTTGAAGTGCCAACTTCCTTCAAGGTACGCTCCTCCTCAGCCCCAAAGCATCACTAGGTAGCCTTGGCTTCCATCCTTTCTCTCTGAGCTGATCTGTCACCCCATGACTCAGCCTTGTTCTGGGCTGTGCCCAGCCAGCCCCTCCAGCCTTTTGCTGGATAAAAACAAACAAACAAACAAAAAAAAAAAAAAAAAAAAAAAAACAACAGTTTTTTGGGTTGGGGGTGATGACAATACCCTTCCCTGCTGGAATGTGGCTGCTGTTCTCAGGGCCCAAGCTGCCTTCATCTCCAGCAAGTCCCTGTCAGGAATAGCAGGTCCTGACTCAGTGGCTAGCTTTCCACTTCAGTTAAACTACAAACCGGCTGCGGGCTCTGTCTCCAGCATCCCCATGCACGGCACCCCAAGGCTTGATGTGGGGAGAAATACAGACACGGACTCGCTGTGCATGCCACAGCAGATATTGTACCACGATCTCCAAGGCCTTGCCCAGCAAGCCGCCTGCTGGGCCACCCCTGGCTGGCTGCAGTCCTAGCTACGTTCACTTCTGCAATCTTTCAAACAGGTACGATCAAGCCCTTCCTTTTGGACTCCGTGAGGATTAAGGAAGGCAACGCCTACCTGTAAAAGGGTGAGTGGATGAGTGTGCTGGGTAGAGGGTAGCCTGACCCGTTGGCCTTTCCAAGGGGAGGTGTGAGCCGGGCGGAACTGCCTTGCCAACTCCACAGGCCTGTTTGGAAGCAGCAAGCCATGCAGCATACCAAAGTTCCCAAACCCTCTGAGGGCTGCCTCAGGCTAGAGGTACAGCTCATGGGGCACCTGCCAAGAATGAGCAAAGCCCTGGGTTTCATTTCCAGGATGGAATGTAGGAGAGAGTGAAGGACGGACAGAGGGAGAGGGGAAGGGAAGAAGAGAAAGTGACTTTTCAGGTAACAGAAAGTCGCAGCAACTTCATTGCTCACTCTGCTAAACATAAAGACACCTGGCATTTCCTGAGGACATACTGTGCAGCAGGCTTTATCCTAAACACTTTTATTTTACTCACACATCATCTATACAATAGCCCTATTTTGTCACTGGTTCATTGGTTCATTCATTCATTCATTCATTCATTCATTCACTCATTCATACATATTGCTCTTTCCTTAGCTGCCAACTTGGTTCTTAGCCTCAGCTTCCCCAGGCCGTCATTCAGAGTTATCATCTTGTGAGGCCTTCCTTAACTACCTTACCTAAAACCACCCTCCACCCCCTACCCAAACCTCCTTCAGTGCATGATATTCCTGCAGAGCATTTATACGCATGCACATTCTACCTACCTCACGGTTCACTGTTTCTCACACGTATCCCCACCAGATTAAGAATCTCACAAGACAGGCCTGTTGTTCATTGTTTTTTTTTTCCACTCTTTATTCTTTGGGGGCTCGCCACCCAGCTCCCAAATAAACACACATGAAGACTTATTCCTGTTTATGAATGCCCGGCCTTAGCTTGGCTTATTTATAGCCAACTTAAATCATCCCGTCTATCTTTTACCTCTGGGCTTTTTTATCTTTTTCTATTTCTGTATACCTTTCTTTACTTCTTACTCTGTGGCTGGCTGTGTAGCTGAGTGGCTGGCCTCTTCTTGTCACTCCTATCCATGTCCTGAGTACCCAGATCAGAATGGTGTCTGAGGGCCTCACGCTGAGCAGTGGCAGCTGCCTCCATGCTGGCAGGGAGAGAACTTGCTGGGCTTTGTTAGAGTACC
>CABHPH010130780.1:0-29489 GCA_902168325.1 Peromyscus nudipes
AACAACAAACAGGAGCAGAACATGAAAAGACACACAAGCCACGTGCTGGGATTCAGGACGCAGCCTGGTCTAGAACAAACCACACATGCAAATCCTAACAGTGTTAACTGCAGCTGAGTATTAATCAGGTGGTGCTGAGAGCTTAGGAGTCATCAAAAGCACTAATGGTCAGTTGCCTGCTGGGCCACCTCCCAAGCCCAGTGATTTTTATCTCGTGGTTAAACCATGTGGAGAAGACCAGGCAATTCTGGGGCAAAAGCTAAGGTAATGGGCAAAGGTCACAGACCAGGCGGACTCATCTCACTCTGGCCCTGTTCCTTGTGAAACGCTGGTTCTTCGGGTCCAAAGCAAATGCCCGCTCACCACCATCGTAACAAAATAACTGCTTTCTATACAGCAGCCAAGGCCACATGCTTCCCAACAACTCCACCCACTTTCTCTCACATGAGGTAAAACATGAAAATGCTTGCAGACCCAGGAATGTCCATGAATATTCCATATAGACACCAAGGCAAAGCCAGCTCTCCCCAAATGTGCCAATATTAAAATATAGAGCAGAGAGAACACTTAGGTACATGAGTTGTGAAATAATTGCACACAGAGCAAAGTTGTTTGACAAAGTGAATCTGCAGCTGCAATAATTTTTGCACTAACTTCAACACTGCTTCATCTAACCTACTCTAAGTACCTAAATCACTTCCTTAAATCTAGATAACATGAACACTCCCTATTCATATTTGGGTAAAAAAAAATGTTCCTTTGCATCTACACCGTGTGTGTGTGTGTGTGTGTGTGTGTGTGTGTGTGTGTGTGTGTGTGTGCCAGAGAGAGAGAGAGAGAATAAGAATTGTCTTCTATGGTTAAATTCAAATATTGTTAATAAACACTCCTTGTATTTAATATGACACATTACTTCACAAGCATGACCAAGATATAAAATATTTTAAAATAGGAAAGCCAATTTCAAACAGCAACTGTGGTGTGATTTGACTGACGTATTTTAACACAATGGCACAAACCTAAAATCCACAAAACATGGGTGCATGAGGTGGGAAGACACCCTGTGCCTTGGAGGATTCAAGTCCATCTTGAGCAACACAGGAAGCCCCAGACCTCACAGAAAAGACTATTTCAGACACAGACACAACACCCTCACTTCGGAGCTGAGTCTCTCGCACACACTGTCTGTGTTTTGTTTAATAATTGCCCAAGTGCAGCGGCTGCAGGAGGCAGGGACCACAGAGAAGACAATAAAGGAGAAGATCAACAGAGCCCACACTGCCCTCCCAGGTCACTTCTCACCACCGCCCTTTGTAACTTATCAACTGTAAGTGGCCTACAAGGAAATTCCGCCAGCAGCATGTTCTTCTTGTCCGACGCAATCCTCCACAGAGAAACAAATATGCCCAACCCCTACCTTTTCCAGTCACAAATGTCATCACAGCCACAGTCACTGATGTATGAACGTAAGGAATGGTTGGGGCTAGACAGAGGGCTTAGTGTACCAGTTCTCAACCTGTGGCTCTCAACCCCTTTGGGGTGGAACAATCTCTTTCACAGGGGCCACCTAAGACCACTGGAAAACATAGATATTCACATAACATACCAAGTTACAGTTAAGAAGTAGCAATGAAAATTATTTTATGCTTGGGAGTCACCACAGCATGAGGAACTGTACGGAAGGAAGCGCCGCAGCACTGGGAAGGTTGAGAACCACTGGCTTAGAGGATAAAGTGCCTGCTGTGCAAGCATGACGATGTGAATTTGAATCCAAGTGCCTACATCAAAAGGCATGCACGTACGCGTGCACGCACACATGCACACCCCGAACTCCAGTGCCATGGAGAATGGGGACAGGAGGATCACTGGGGCTTCCTGGCTGCCAGCCTAGCTCCAGGTTTAGGAAAAGACCCTGTCTGAAAGGACTAAGGTGGAGAGAGAATAAGCAAGACACTCAATATCCTCTTCTGAGCTCTGTATATACTTAGAGAAGCAAGCAACCAGACATGAGCACATATACCACACAGACCACATGCAGACACATCCATACACACAGTCTCACACACATAGACACACAAGGGCTGGGGACCACATCAGTTATCTGTCTGAGGTTTGTTCATCTTTGATTGCCAGTGTTTATTTAGATTTATAAACTCATACAGTTGTCACAGTGTTACCTGCTTTAGCGTTCTCTATGTCTATATGGTTTTCAGCCATATATATGCATGTCTACATATGTCTTTCAACCTTCTATATATCTACAGAAAAAGCCTACTTTTTTCTCCTTTTGCAATGAAAATGATTATCTCTAAATTTCGCCTAAAATGTAATTAAAGACAAGCATACCCCTCAACCCCACCCACCTATCTCCACGACATTAACCTACAAAGGCACATGGCCTTCTGGGCTGCTGTCTCCACTATTGGGGAGCCTGACCCTCCATCTCATTTTAGTCTATGAAAGGTGTGAAGATGCCAAAGGACATTCAGGGACGCCCTGTCTGAAGCTGAACAGGGATGTATTCCTACCATGCACAGCCAACGTCACTACACCATTAAATCACTGCAGTTGTTTCCATGAGGTGTAATTACATGGGATTAGAATTAGGCCACGCTTGCAAGGAAAAGATCCAATTTGATGTCTTTCATCTCTCGATGTAGCATGAAACAGGCCAATGGGAAAACAATTCCCAATGCTGCTTCTGAGATGAAGTCTGATGAAGAATTCACATAAATAAATAAATGCTACGGTAGTCTTTCCTTACTAAGAAAGGGATAAGGTTGAGGCAACCGTTCCCAGGAAAAAAAATCCATCATGAAATAAAGTCCCCCTGTAAAGATGGTCCCATGAAATAGTCCCCCTATAAAAACAGTGCCATGAAATAAGGTTCCCCTGTAAAGATGGTGCCATGAAATAAGGTTCCCCTATAAAGATGGTGCCATGAAATAAGGTTCCCCGTAAACGATGGCGCCTTCAAAATGCCCATGTCTACAGCATTACCTTGCAAGTCCGAATCACTGGACTTCGGGCTGCTTCTTGCTCTCCGCTCTGTCTTTTTGATCCCAGGTCCACCTCCGCTCCCACCCCCGACTCCTCCACCGCTTCCAGCACTGTGGCCTTTGCCGTAGCCATTGTACACCGTGGCGCAGTTGCTCTTGTAGATGGTGGATGGTGGGCTGTTTAGGCGGTTCTGGCGGTCAATCTGGCGGTCCTTCAGCTTTTTGTGGGGTGGCTTGCTATACTGGTCTTCTCGAGTGATAAAGCTCGACATTCCATACAGTGGGATAATTTCTAGAATGAATGCGTGTGATAAATACAAGCTCAGTCTACATTTGTCACAGTGAGTGATTAAAAGGTCAAATAACCTGACCCCTGCAGGAAGCAATGCAAAGAACGACTACATACATTATAAGATATACTTTAAAACAATGCTGGGTGCATTATACGATCACAGGATTCTGTGGGATCATCAGTTATTAAAAACAACACAGTACATTTATTATTTCCCATAAATTATGGAGAAAAATGAAGACAACATTTATCTTCAGTTATCCCCAAAGACTTCATTGGCTGGTGAATTTACAACTAAATCTGATCTTGCCTTTCTCAGTGTCTTTAGTAGATGCAGTACATATAAGAGAACAAATGAAATATCACTTTACATGTATACACAGACTCTAAACATTTAAAAGTGTAACTCTTCGTAGAGCTACAACAATGTTTCTATCAAAAAGTACAGAGTTAGCATGGTATAAAAAGTTACTCTGGGCATTAAAAAAAACAATTGGAAAAAAATTATTAAAGAGATAAAATGGCAAATAGTTGTGAAAAGTAAACAAAGATATAAAATGAAGGGAGAAAGAAGTGTAGAAAAAGAAGAGCCACATTTGCAATCTGTAGCTAAACTTAATAGCCGCCATTGTGAACCTCTTTTGGCGCGATGAGTGGATGAACACCCGAGTGGAGTCTCACTTCACTGTGCACACTTCTACTGGGAAAGGAGAAAACAGGAACTTGCAATAGTTCTTATGATCTTAGGAGAGAGATTTTATTTTACTCAACTTAATTTTTTTTTTTGTTTTTTGTTTTTTGTTTTTTCGAGACAGGGTTTCTCTGTGTAGCTTTGTGCCTTTCCTGGAGCTCACTTGGTAGCCCAGGCTGGCCTCGAACTCACAGAGATCCGCCTGCCTCTGCCTCCCGAGTGCTGGGATTAAAGGCGTGCGCCACCAACGCCCGGCCCTCACTTAATTTTTTAATTTTATGTGTATCATTATTTTGCCTGCATATATGTTTGTGCAGCATGTGTGTTCCCATGGAGTCCAGAAGTGCCAGGCTCCCTGGAACTGGAGGTGCAGATGATTAATGAGTGACCCTGTAGGGCTGAGGATTGAACCCAGGGCCAGTGCTCTAAACTGCTGAGCCAGCTCTCTAACCCCTTACTCATTTTTTTCTTAAAAATTTATCTTTTTTTCATGTGTGTACCACATGTGTGCCGGCACCGCAGAGGCCAGAAGACAACGCTGGATCACCTGGAACTGGACTCCAGTGATGGGGTTGGGGACCAAACACTGGTCCTCTGCGAGAGCAGGAACTGTGGTATTTTTAAATTATGTTTTGGCATCAACAGAAAACGACAACATATATAACATAGATAATGTGTCCTTATCTCTTTTCAGGAATAAAAGGACTTCTCAAATATACAGTAACTGCATAAATTATATGTGACTTGTGGGCATGAAAAGAAAGGACCAACCATAATTTCTAGGATGAGTACCCCAAAGGATGACAGTGCTGAGTAGGAATGCATGGGAAACTCCATACCTCAACCAATTATGAAATTATTAATAGTTCAGCTCTTCACACAGCTTCATTACCTCTTTACAAGACAGCCGGTGTGGACTAGAGAGTGTGAGAAAACCAGCAGCGCCATATTCAGAGGGAGGTGTTGAAGTGAACTGTCCTAGCATATGGCAGACGCTGGCCACGGTTCTAAACGGCACAAGGCATTACACTTGACAGGTAAAGCGGTCACCGTGGAGAGCAATGTAACCATTTCAGACACGCTGAGACTTTTCTAAGCTTCCATGGTTCCAGGAGTTAATGTTTAATTGCTTTTAGCGATACACACTGAGAAAGCAGGGAAGGAGGCTCCACAGATATTTCTAGAATATGAAGACTTTTTTATTGTCATCTTTGATTTGAAGCTAAAGGTGGCACTTCCCTTCTGTGTATGTTACTGTTCAGAATTATTTTAGTGAAATTAGATCAAAGTACACTATGAAATGAAGAATGGACAGTGTTTATCTAATTCTGATGATGGTTTAAATCACAGTTTTACCTTGCTAAGATTATAAAGCCATCATTTATACAAGAGTAACAACCAGGCATCATAGGGAGCAGCTGCTAAAATAAGGCAGGTCAGAGAGCAGCAGCAGAATGTGAGTCAGGGGCAAGACTGCAGAATTTCAGTGAAGTCACAGCCGACCAGACACTCTGACAAACTTCCAAATACTTCATAGGGTTATGACAAAGCACTAAATACCTCTTCACAAACTGATTAACTGAGTGAGATGGTACATGCCCACAATCTTAACACCGGGCAGGCAGAGGCAGGAGGATTGCTATGAGTTTAAGATGACTCTGGGCTCCAGAATGAGACCATGTCTTAAAACAAAACAAAACAATACAAAAAAGTTAACAAAACATTTTTCTAAATGTCTTCATACCATACTTGATTTTTTTTTTTTTTGCTTATGTCATTAAGAAAATAAAGATCAAATTAGTAAATGGTTGATGTGGTATTTACCTCATGTTTGGCTGTGACCTTCCTACACCCTTTTATGAAAGCATGTTAAATTTCTTCTGACTAACTACCAAAACAAACAAAATAATCCAATTTCATTCCTAAGTGACAATGGGATATTTAATTAAAATATTCATCTCAGGGGCTGGATTGGGGGGAGGGGGAAGGCTGCGGGGCGGGAGGAGGGAGGACAGGGGAATCTGTGGCTGATATGTAAAATTAAATTAATTATAAAATAAAAATATTTAAAAAAATATTCACCTCAGAATTCTCTTTTGTTCATAATAAAAAAAGAGAGACAAATGCCAATGTGAGATGAACAGAGGAAAACGGGAGGGAGATGTGGTGCTGTGCTCAAAGCACACGGGAGCTCGCGCCCACACCATGCAGTGTGAGAGGACACCTCGGAGCCAACATCACAAGTGTCTAACAAAGTCAAATGCTCCGACTCAGAGGGAGAGGGGCCTTTCTCCAAGTCCGAGAGCTGGAGTCAGTTTCCACCTCCCTGTTCTCTGGCCTCCGAGTGTGATTTGGATAGTCAGAGCTCGAGACTGAACCCACATCAGAACTTCCAAAGACACAAGGCCGAGAACGCCGAGACTCTCTTCCTTTCGACCTAAGTATTTGCCTAACAACCAGTGACACTGTGGCCAAGATAATGGCTAGTCTCAAACTAAAAACAGCTGCAGGATGGCCACACCAACAGCAAGATGACTGTTGAGTTCTGCCAAGATATATCTTTCGGGAAACCCAAAGGATATTGAGATTTCATAATCTTCTAACGTTTTAACAGGGCACGAATCATTTCAATTTCCCATCTACTGGCAGACCGTGATGAGGCCAAAGAACTAACGGGGCCCAGCTCTGCCTAAGGCCACTCTTACATAAACACATATCAGCAGGCATAGGAACACAGGGCAGATGGCTACCTCACTTCCAAAATAAAGATGAGCTATCCTACTCATTGCTCTTCCAGACAGAGGAAGCTAGGGACGGCCCATGAGTTTTGTACCAGTTAGGTCTCTTTCTGCCTTGCTTATTCCACAGGAGACCAAGCCTAGAGGCCTCCCGAGTTGTTGGAGTGCAGCAGTTTCAGCAAATCTGGCACCAGCTGTGACGGACTCACCTTGCTCACTGTATATTGTCGGGGGCAGGTGGTGCTGAGGGAAGAACTGAGGTGGCATGTCTCCAGGCACGGTGACAGGAGGGTAGTAAGCTGTGTGCGAGTTCTGAATGAAGTGTGGGTGGTGAGTCAGATAAGGGGGGAGGTGATGGGTGGGAGACATGGCTGAGGGATAGCTCGGTGGGTAACACTCAGGAGACTGGGGTGTGACCACCACCCGGCGGACTCCAGTACTGTCTTCAATCACCTACGGGAGAAAACAAAAGGACTGATATAATATATACTATTAACAAGCACACCCGTGGATATGAAAGTATTATTAACTTCCCTATTAATTACACAAAGAAATTAGTAACTTCCCCATTAACTGAATGAGTCCAACTACATGAAACATTTTGGAAAGACCATTATCTTGCTAGTAGATCTTGGATTTATCATACAATTTTTATGGTCATAAAAATTTTACTGGACAAGTAAATCGAACGTATGTTTAAACTGATGTTAGGAGTAACTTTGTATATAACTATAGACTCAATGGTTTTGCAGGAAGAGATTCTATGGTCATGTAAGAAGTTTCTAGGGCTAGGTTTCTAGATCTGTCTGACAACGTCTACTCTATATCTGCTTTAGGAAACACAAGCTCATAGATATCAGGAAACACAGGGAACAGTGATGTCAAAAGCCACGGAAATACACTAAAACATCATTTACCTGAACTAAGGATGCGGGGAAATGAAGGGGTTCTGCCAATGGAATAACTTAAGCAATCTCAAGTCAGGATGGTCAAATTTGTACCTAGCTGTCCTGATTTCACCAAGAGCTCTGGCAGATGAGACCAAGCAACCTCTCATCTCTAGGAAGTCAACTAGGGAGGAACAATGTGATAGGTCATGCCTACCCGGCCTGTGCTGTGCTACTATTTTATCCCAGACAGCCTTGACACAGCACAAGCAAGGATGTAGTCCATACCACAGACACCACAACGAAAAGGCAAAGCTGCGAGCTGCCACAGGAAGCGGAATCACGAAATGACAGTCCCAGAAGGCTGCAGGGGCTTCAGAGAACTGCCGGACTCAAACAGCTGATGGATGAACTCTAGGTTGGGGGCCTCTGAGGAAGAAGACTGAAGAGTAACCTCAGGAGGCTGAGGCTACAGCTCAGTTGTAGCGGAAGGGCCTGGCTTTGGTCAAATTAAAGAAGAACAAGATATACAAGTACACACACACACACACATACACACACACACATGCACGCACGCACGCACACACACACACACACTGTTAAACTGGGAATTTGGGACCAGACTCACCAACATTTGATCGAATCAATTATTTAAGAAAATGAGGCATACACTCTCTGACAGGCTTTATTGTTGGTTTCTTTTTCTTTTAAATGCTTGAAATTGAATTTGTATATTGAAATAGATTTTTACATTGCCTCTCAGGAGGTTGATAATAGGACAAAATAAAATGATTTAATTGTGTCTAACAACAAAAACATACCCTATGCTTAGCTTCATGAAAAATAACAACAACAACAACACAGTATTGCTACAGCTAAACTGGCGAGTCTCTAAGTGTTTAGTCTACATTTTAGTGTACAAAGTAATCTTGACTTGAATTAACAGCCAATGGCTGGTCTTCATGTTAAGAAAACAGGAGGCTAGAGAGACGGCTGGGTGTTTTAGAGCACATGCTGCTCTTCCAGAGGACCCTGGTTTACTTCTCAGCATCCTCATGGCAGCTCACAAGAGCCCAGACCTCCACCTCCAGGGATTAGATGCCGCCTTTGGACCCCGTGGACACCTGCACACATATGGTGCACATAAACACACACAGGAACACATATATCCACATAAATTAGCGTGAAAATTTCTACTGTACTCGTATTTCATTAAGCTCAACATTCATTCCCTGAAATTGAGGCTCTTTAATCATTCTCTCTCCTAGAGCTCAAGGCAATCTTTCTTGTCCTTACAGTTTTTAATAAAGCTAGCCACTTCCGGGGTGTGGCCAGCTAATCACATCAAACTACTTCTGAACATGCAGCTGGTATTTACAAGTCCATGTGTAGGAGTGTCTAAACCAGGACACGGGAAAGTGCAGGCACAGACTGACAGCATCCATCCTCAGTCTAAAACATGGAGCACAAACACACTGGTCTAGAACATACTTCCTACAACTGCAATATCAATGTGGATGTTTCTTATCAGTGATACAAAAAATGCCTCTCCCAGGCTTCTCTTACCCTCTCTACCTTCCACCAGCTATTAGGAAAAGGGGAAGGCACATTCTAGGTGTTCCATCTTCATAAGATATTCATTCAATCCTCAAAGCTCAAAGAAGCAAAGAACTTCCAAGCAGTTCCCCATTTCCTCTAGGAAGCCGCATGGATGTCACGGATGTAGTAAAGCTGACAGAGGCCACTTTCCACAGCAGTGATTGTAATGAAAATAATTTATTCTTAGCAGTTCATAATTTCTGGCTTGCTATAAGCATATTTTTTCTAAAGTTCATCAAAAAACTAAATGACATGCAGAGCTGAAAAGCTGTGTTCTTACTACTTTTATAAGAACAATTGTCCTTAAAAAATTGTTCCTAAAAGTTAATAAAGAGGCTGGAGAGATGACTCAGAGATTAAGAGCACTGACTGCCCTTCCAGAGGTCCTGAGTTCAATCCCAGCACCCACATGGTGGCTCACAACCATCTGTTACGAGGTCTGGTGCCCTCTTCTGGCATGCAGGCAGGACAGTGTATATACATAATTTAAAGAAATCTTTAAGAAATAATAATAATAAAATAAATTTACTCTGAAGGGTAAATTATCTTTATACACACACACACACACACACCAGCTTTCTAGGCAGAAAATTAAGTAGCAAATTGACGCACATATAAAACCTGCCGGAAGCCCTGCTGTAATCATCCTGAATTATTCTCTAGTACCTGTGAAAGATATTTACATGTACATACACATAATAAGACACTTTCAGTACCCCGCTCTTACCCAACCAGGCCTGTCTTGCATCCTCCCCAAATTAAGTATTAATTTTAAACTAAGTATAAAAAAACAAACACACATAGTGATAATTTGCCGGCTGTTGTTTTATAGCACAAATTATAGCACACTTTACTTATCAAATTGGGTTGTGAACTCTACCTAAGGAAATTACTCTCAGGTTTCCCTAAAGAATGACCAAGGCTGAGGAGCTCAGAGCTTAGTTAAGAATGCAATTTCAGAAATGGTGGTAATAAGATCCTTTGTTTAGTAAAAGTCATTCTCATATATGTATATAAGAATTATACATAACTCTGGTAGAAAAAATCAAACATCTGAGAAATTCAATTTAAAATACCCAAGGCAACAAAATAGGCCTTCAATCTCCACAGATAACTACTGAAAAACAAATTCATTTCCTTTTCGGGTGAATGACATTATGGCCGTGTCTGGAGGCAGACAAATCACATATTCAATTCAGCAGTGACTTCCTGGCACATACCACTGCTAACCACTGAATACTCCAAGGTGAGGAAACTAGCCTGGGCTTTAGTAAGTACCATGACAAAAGTCCAAATACAATGATTTCAGAAATCAATGGCTCAATGAAAGTGCCTCTCATGCATCCCCAGGGAAGCACAGAACTCTGGGAAAAGTGGTGTGCTCTCTCTCTTTCTCAGATGGCTACCTACTGTGAGCTGCATTATGCACCCCACCAAGCCCCAATTCTTAACTCCCTGTGCTGAAGTGTTCATGCTCAGAGAGGCCTCAGCATGTGTATGCAGCTAGACTCTAATCCAGAGTGGGATCAGGCCCTGGAATCGATCTTGTGAAACGACCTAAGGAACACACTCATTTATAAGGGCAGAAACAGAGGCCTTGGAAGGCATTCCGCCATCTTGGACTTTAGTAAAGTAACACAGCACCTACAGGAGTCTTAGGGCAGGGTGGCTGAGTCCAAGTTTCCTTTACCTTAAGTCTGTGCCTTCCCTGCTATGAAAAACAAAATGAAGTAAAACAAGTGGCCCGTTCATCTTTCACACACACCAGCCTTGATCCACTCAAGATCCACATCTGATGATCTCATCTGAACTTAGAGAGTGCCACCACATGCTTCTCACCAGCTGGGCCTCACCTCTCTGTGCCTATCCTCACCTTGCTGAACAGCTGTTGGTGCCCATCATCTATCTGCCTCCAGAGAAGGAGCAGGGAAGGACTACAGAGTCAGACAAGTGAGAAAACTTCGAGGTGCTGTGCACGCTTGCTGTCCTGTGCCAAAGGCAAAGTGGCTGGTGTGGGTGCACCACGTTAACTGAGGTGGACTTGTGTTCTACTCACACAAGTGTTTCAATATATATGACCAAAAGAACCATGAATAAAATAAAAAAAAAGTAGTCCAGAGACAACAGCTAAGGGGGTCTAACGGGAGCAGTACGCAGGGCAGGGTGGGGGATGGGGGCTAAGAGAGAAATTTCCAGCCCAGTCCCAGCTGTCACATGTAAGTTCCCTGTCCACTGGAGAATTAGACTTGAGCTTGCTAAGTTAGACAAAGGGAGACAGCACAGAGTGCTATTAAAATGCAGCTAGTGACGTTACCAAGCTGGGGTTTCTACGATGGTCAACACATCACTGCATCATGTGTAGGATTACACAGAAATCATGTAGGCTGCTGAGTCAATATGCAAACAGCCAACACTCAAAGTTAGGGCGCATGGGTTAAGAGACACAAAAGGCTTCAAGGCACAGCCAAAGCACTAACTGCCTACAGTTGCTGTGCGTCAATGTCCTCGACCTGCAAGGAGCCAGGACTCCTTCAGTTGCTGGAACAGGGCATGGCGTATACCATTACCAAAACCTTGTCACAATCACCATTACCCATGTCCATCACCTCACTAATCCAACAATCCTGAGGCACAGTGCTACTGCACAGAGCTATAGAGAGCAGGAGGGACTGAAGGGGAGTCAATATAGCTCATTCAAACAGAGAACTTTCAGGAGTAAAAATCTATTTTAATTCCAAAAGTTAGAATGGGTCTTGTAAAACACATATAGTTTAAGTGTCTTCTCTTTTAAAAGAAAAATGCTTAACTGGAATGCTCCCTGGGAATTCCAATAAACTCCTTTGTCCTCAAAAGGCTTGCTTTCTACTCCCGCCCACCTGCAAAGGTACAAGAACAAAGAGGAGCTGGAGGGCGGGGGCAGGAGGAGAGCAGGGCCTGCTTCCTGCTGGGCAGGGTCCAGGAACAGACGAAGCACACTCACGGATACAGCTCGGGTTGCCCGCAGCCAGACTGGGGTAGAGGGCACACTTGGAGCTACGCAGGCACAGAAGCCTGGGACAAGGCGGGAAAGGAAAGTAAGTTAATTGACTATGACAATCAAAGACAATGGTAATGACTTCTATAATTTATGCATTAATTTATAGTTTATAGAGTGCTTGGAACAGAACCTAACTCACAGTAAGAATAAGATGATCACGGTCCTAAATTCTATATGAAAAATCTTCAAGTGAGATTAAGTAATTTAATGTAAGATGAGTAGTTGATAAGCCCATATCCAAAGCTGACGAGATACAACACTCCATTTCCATGAAAAAAAAAATAAGTCAGACCAAATTCATCCAATAGGTGTGGCACTGGGTTAAGTGTAGATAAAATGATACCTTAAATTTCTAGTCACTCCTAAAACAGACTTAACACTGCTTTAAAGAACAAAGGTCCTGTGGTTTAACTGTATCTGGTATTAAAGCAGCCCTCTTCAGCTACCCACGCATGGTCATGTCCTCAGGACACTGGCCAACTGTTCTGGAGGTACCAGTACATGGAATCAAGCCCTCTGCAGCCAACTCAGTAGGCAAATAGCATCCTCACAACAGCGTCCACCTCCTTCAGGTACTCACTCACGGACATGCTGTTCAGGGAAGAGCACGGGCAGGCCTTCAAGACTGGGGCTGGTATTTGACAAAGATTACCAAGTCAGCAGAGGAAAGCCGGCATGTGGAATACTCTAGAGTCCATACTTTGTCTCCTGCGCTATCTCACTAGGATTTAGGAACCAGGCATCAGGAAATGGAGCAACAGCTGTTGTTTCAAATGTAATGTGTGTGGCGTAACCTACAATTCAAAAACAATTTCTGGGTGTGATGCTATTTCAGTATCAACACTACCATGAACATGAACTGGTTCTGGAGCTAAGTACAGAACAGCATTCTAACCAAGAGAAGAGTAAATGCCAAACGTCTGTGTCCTGTTAGGGTGGCATTCGAGACTTAATTATGCTCTCGAGTAATCATCATTGTGAAGTACAAAATAAATAGAAGAATCGCCTCATTTCAGATTAGAAGGGACTCGAGATGCCCTCAAATTCTTTCTTCTCTCTGTGAGATAGAAATGACCCCACCACAGAACATGTGTTGACAAATGCCTGTGACATGTCAGAGAACTGGGTATCAACCCACTGATGAGCAGTAGTGAAAATATCCCCCACTATGGAGCTCCAGTGTTAAAATACAGCAAGGACAAACGAGCAACTAAGAGATACGTCTGAATAAACAACTGGCTGGCACAGGTTTTTCTCTGTGTGTTCTCCAGCTGGCCCTGTATTCTATAATCCCATGATGCCGGGATCACAGAAACAAACAACAGAAATACGAGAGAAAATACTGGGCAGGAAGATGGAAAGAAGGCACACAGAGAAGAAAACTGCACACCACTCTGTGGCAAGGAGTCTTAATTGTTCCTCATACAAAATAAAGCATAAATGAAGAATGAAATAGCCACCAATCCACTAATAATGGAAAGGGGATATACCCAGGTGCTCTTCTCTCTTCCAGGCATACGCAATGCTGTAGAACAGCCCCTGCTTCTTACAGAACAGAGTCTTCAGCAGACCCAAGGCTCAAAAGCACCCAGCAGCCAAGAGGGTCAAGGCAGAGGGCAACCTCTACACTTTCTGCTCATGGCTTTCACAGTGGAACAAAGCAGTGGTTCACCCACAGGCTATGGTCAGAAAAGGAGGCAGCCTGGGCTAACGCTTACATATAAGCTCATTACTCGGTGACTTTACCTAAGGGGGCTCCAATTGCTGGCCAAGTGTGGAAAATAACCAACTAAAAATTTAATAAAAATTTTATTACATTTCCTTATGTGTGTGTGTGTGTGTGTGTGTGTGTGTGTGTGCATGCGCACATACATACATGTAAGCCCACGTGCCACAATGTATATGTGAACACTAGAGGGCAACTTGCAGGGTTGACTGTCTCCTCTCATGAGGGTTCCAGGGACTTCACACAGGTTGTCAGGCTTGGTGGCAAGCACATTTCCCATTGAGCCATCTTTGCTGGCCCATAAGTCAAATTTAGATGCATTTTTCTTTCTATTTCTTTTCTCTTCCCAGGCTACAGGATATCTAATTCAGTGCATACTGACCATTAACTAACATCCCAAAGGATGGACAGAGGCAAAGAGAATATCTCTGTTGTCAAAATAAAAAGATGCTCATTCTGACCAATTACTTTCTTTACATCCGTCATCTTGGAGAAAGAGTGGCTTCCCAAATGACAGGATACCCACTTGGATGTTCAACCCTTTCCATATGCTTTTCAGATCTTTCTGTCAACATGAAGCTTTCCTACAACACTTGAACAAGCCATCATAAATTATTACTGCCAAAAGTGGAAAATAAGGCTCAGGGCATATGCTTAAGTCATTTTTACACATAAACTGTCCAGAAGGCTAATGATGGATGGGGAAGGAACCAGAGCACCACAGCCAATATCCAATGGAAGAACCCTGCTTCAGTCTGCGTGATGCATGCTCAGCAGGACAGGTCCTGCCAGAGTCTGGATTGACCAGAGTGGTCTTTTCATTAGGAAGCCTATACCGAAGGCCACAACTTCTACCACCTCAAGTAGGCATCCATGTATGCAGCAAAAAAAAAAAAAAAAAAAAAAAAGCAGGGTGAAGTGGGAAGTGATCACCAATCTGGGCAGAGGCTTCCATTAACAGCCACATTATTCCAAATGCACTACTAGTCCTACCGGAAATGCTGTGACCCTTTAATACAGTTCCCAACCAGGAAGTTATTTTCATTGATACTTCATAACTATAATTTTGCTACTGTTATAAATCGCAATGTAAATGTCTGTTGTCCGATGGTCTTAGGAGATCCCTGTAGAAGGGTCGTGACCCACAGGTTGAGAACCACACTCTGGATGTTTTTAGATCAGGGTGGTGACAGTGTGACGAGGAAAAGAACTAAATTCCCCTGGCGATGCTGATTCCTGATGGCCAGGCCTGTCAGGGTGCGCAATCACCATGGAAACAAAGCCCCGGCATGTCTGTGGGGCAGTTTCTACACGCAGCTTATCAAGGAAGCCCTACCCTAAGTGTGGGTGGCACATTTCACAGGCTGGGATCCCAGACTGAATAAAGAGGAGAGAAAGAACAGGCAGCAACATTCACCTCCTCCTTCTTCCTGACTGCGGGTGCCACGTGACCAGCTGCTTCCCGCCCCACTGTGGGTGCCACGTGACCAGCGCTTCACTCCTGACTGCTTCCCGCCCCACTGCAGGTGCCACGTGACCAGCTGCTTCCCGCCCCTGCCGCCCTCCGTGCCTCGCCTGCGATGTGCAGCGCTGCCTCTGTCAGAACCTCGTGGGAACAAAAAGGAAGACAGTGAGCACACCGTCTTACCTACGTGCGCTTCCTAACAACTGAGCTTCCTCTCACGTTCAAGAGGTCAGGTGCATTTTTTCTCAAATCTTTCTCAACTCCATGATCTAATCAAAATTAAAGCATCATGCACACACCCCAACCGTGTGAAGTCCGTTTGTCAGAAGTCACCAGTCACATGACAAGTTCCTGGTGCTCAGGCCACGGTGGCTCATGGGTCCCTGGGGCAGTCTTTCTTTCTTACCTAAAGAAATGCAGGCTGGGGCACCACAGCACTTCCACAGCGGCCTATCGCTGAGCCTGTCTGTCCGTCCGTCTCCTCTAAGGTTACCTCACATGACTGACATGAGCAGGTCATGCATGCGTTTACTGAATGTATCAGTCTGTCTTTTAAAGGCCCCTCAATAGCACACCATTTTCCGCTACACTCAAGAAGTCTCTCCACCCTGAGGTGCTCGTGTGGTAACACATCTCTATCCGCTTTGCCTCCCTCCCCAGTTGTCTTACACCAACGGAGCGTCCACGCACAAGCGGCAGGCACTTGTGTATTGCACACACATCGCAGGCCCACTGCACAGTGACACACGGCCAGGCTGGCGTGCCTCCATCAGGGCAGGCTCTCGCACTGACTTGGAGATGGTGGGCAGAGGAAAAGAAGCCAGGACATTCAGAAATGCCTGGGTTGCAGTCTGACCCTCCGGTTCCTCAGATGGAGCCAGCTGGTGACTATTACAGACATCACTAATCACTCAGCGGTGTGCAATGTCACAGAAACTCCAGGCACCTCTGCCACACCAAAAGCACCAAGGGGGCAGGCCTTCTCCCAGCTACTGCTACCGTTCGCCTTTTCAGAGTGCATTAGCTTATCACTGTCCTCTCTTATAACAGCTTTGCTGAATATGATTCACACAGCACCAAGTCCATCCTGTGGAAGCGTCTGATTCAGCAGATTTTAGCATAGTCACAAGCTTGAACACCATCACCACTATGTACTTTCTGAGCAGTTTCATTACCCAAACACACACCACAGCCACCCATTAGCAGCTGGTCACTCTGCATCACTCCCTCCCCAGGCCCTGGAATACTAGGTCTCTGTGGATTTGCTAACTGTGGATATTTCACATACACAGGATGGCACAGTGTGCAGCTTTGTGCCTAGCTTCTTTTCAATTCAGTTCTTTTCTGTTACCGATCCTGTTATGGTCATCTATCCATCCATAAGCTGACAGACAACGTGGGCTGTTCCCACCCAGAGGTCACTGTGATCAGCTGTTAGGAACACTTGTGTACATGTGTTTGTACAGTCAGGTGTTTTCCAGTCTCTCTGCCTAGACACCTAAGGAGGCTGCTGCTGGGTCACGTGGTAACCCTGCTTCACCATTTGGGACGGCTGTCCAGAGTGGGTTGACTATCTGATACCAGCAGATACAGTGGGCAGTGTTCCTTGCTGCCTTGGGTTAGTAGTTCTTGGTACTATCTCTCTTTGGTTGCTACAGCCACCTCCGAGTGTGCGACGCATGCTGAACCTTTCTTTCCCACCCTGCTGGCCTGTGCGCCACCACATGGAGATGTCTAAGCCCTTAGCCTGTTTGTTTTGTTTGCTTGACAGGTTATTTTGTAGTGCTGGATATGCACGCAGGGCCTTGGGTATGGAAGGCAAAAGCTCTGCCACTGAGCTACACCTCCAGTATCTGGTTCATTCAGACAGTGTCCTGCTATGTGGCCCAGGCCGGGTACTTAGACTCTCGGTCCTCATGGCCCACTTTTGAATTATGTTGTCTTTTCACTCTTCAGTCACAGGAGGTCTTTACATTTGATAGATACATGTCACTTCTTTTTTTTTTTTTTTTTTGGTTTTTCGAGACAGGGTTTCTCTGTGTAGCTTTGCGCCTTTCCTGGAGCTCACTTGGTAGCCTAGGCTGGCCTCGAACTCACAGAGATCCGCCTGGCTCTGCCTCCTGAGTGCTGGGATTAAAGGCATGCGCCACCACCGCCCGGCTGTCACTTCTTACAAAATGTATATGTATATATGTTTTCTTATTTTTAACTGTCTTTGAACTTTTCTTTTGATATCTTCTGCAACACACAAAAATTCAATTTATAGGCTGGGTGGTAGTGGTGCATGCCTTTAATCTCAGCACTTGGGAGGCCAGCCTGGTCTACAAAGCCAGTTCCAGGATAGCCAGGACTATACAGAGAAAGCCTGTCTTGAAAGAAGAAATTCAATTTATAAGCAGTTAGTATTACCTTTTCTCTTTTTACTTTATGGTTCATGTTGTCATATCTAAGAATCCACTGTAAATAATAAGGTGATGAACATATGTTACCCAAATCATATAGTTTCAGTGTTTAGCTTTGTTTCCAACCCACTGTGAGCTGATGCTCGTGCAGGATGTGGGTGAGGGTGCAATGGCACTCATGTTGTAGGTGTGAGTATCTAGTCATTCTGCAGCAATGCTGGAGACGATCGGCTTCTTTCTTAAACACACGTTCAGAACGTGTCATTACCTGAAGATATAGACCATTCTGATACCGCTATTTTTCAGATATTAGGTAGGTACTCTATTATTCTCCTTGAACATCTCTCATATAATTATACATCACTTAACAAAAGGATATGCTCTCTCCTCCACTGCTGGTGGGAGTGCAAACTTGTACAGTCACTTTGGAAATCAGTGTGGCAGTTTCTCAGAAAATTGGGAATCAATCTTCCTCAAAACCCAGCTATACCACCACTCTTGGGCATATACCCAAGGAATGCTCAATCATACCACAAAGACACATGCTCAACTATGTTCATAGCAGCATTATTCGTAATAGCCAGAACCTGGAAATAACCTAGATGCCCCTCAACTGAAGAATGGATTAAGAAAATGTGGTACATATACACAATGGAGTACTACTCAGCAGAGAAAAACAATGACATCATGAAATTTGCAGGCAAATGGATGGAACTAGAAAATATCCTGAGTGAGATAACCCAGATTCAGAAGGACAAATATGGTATGTACCCACTCATAAGTGGATACTAGATGTAAAACAAAGGATAACCAGACAACAACCCACAGCTCCAGAGAAGCTAGCTAACAAGGAAGATTCAAAGAGAGATGCATGGATCACTTTGGGAAGGGGAAATAGATGAGATCTCCATGAGGAAGCTGGGGGTGAGGGATGGGCAATGGAGGGTAGGGGATGTGGAATGAGAACATAAGGGAATGGGATAGTTGAGCTGGAACAGGGATGGAGTGGGAAAGCAGTGAAAGAGATACCATGATAGAAGTAGACATCAAGGGGATAGGGAGAAACCCAGTACAAGAGAAGTCGCCAGGAATCCCCAAGGATGACCCCAGCTTGAACTACCAGCAATAGTGGAGAGGGTACATGAACTGAACTGGCTTGCCCCAGTGATCAGATCAGTGATACCCTAACTGTCATCACAGAGCTTTTCCCTAGTGAGTGATGGAGGCAGATGCAGAGGTCCACAGCCAAACACCAGGCAGAGCTCCAGGAGTCCAGTCAAAGAGAGAAGAGGGATTCTATGAGCAAGTGCATCAGGATCATGATGGGGAAACCTGCAGAGACGGCCAAACCAAACTAGGGGGAACTCATGAAAGTTGGATCAATGGCTGTGGAGCCTGCACAGGACTGGGCTGGACCCTCTGCATGGCCAGACAGTTGTGTAGCTTGATCTGCTTGGGGGGCCCCCTTGGCAGTAGGATCAGAATCCATCCCTGGTGCATGAGCGAGCTTTTTGGAGCCCACTACCTATAACAGGACACCTTGTGCAGCCTTGATGCAGGGGGAAGGGCTTGGACTTGCCTCTACTGGATGTGCCTCCCCATGGGAGGCCTTGCTTTCTTGTGGGGGGAGTGGGAGGGGGTGTGGGGGAAGAAGGAAGAGGGGAATCTTTGATTGGTGTGTAAAGTGAATGAAAAAAAATTTTCTTAAAAAACAAATGGCTGTGTTCTGAGAAATGCAATGCGAGGCAGTTCTACTATATGAACAGCACAGAGGGTATATATGAAAACTAAGTCAGCTACAAGATCCCTGGAGAACATACTCTTCCAGAATCATCATCATCATCATCATCACCATCACCATCATCACCACCATCATCTGTGAAGTATGCCACTGGCCCAAATGATATGCAGTATGCATCCTACCAACTGAGCTACCTCCCCAGGCCCAAGCTTCATTTATACACTCACTAAGAGCCTACCGTATGGCAGCCAGTGCCCTGTGTCTTAAGCTACAATCCACATGAAGTAATGACAGTTCTTGGGGGCATATATATGTGTGTATATATATATATGTATATATATATATGTGTGTGTGTGTGTGTGTGTGTGTGTATCATAATATAAAATGTATCACACCCTTTGGTGTTCCAGAATGGCTGTTTCTTAAAGGACCACCTCTACCAGGAAGGCCACCGGGCCAGAAAGGGTGGCTGAACTACTACATAAACAAGAGCTCTGAGTATTTACGATGGCAAAATAATGAGCACAAATACACACAATTAAGAGATGAAAAGTTATCGTCTACAGACAGATTTTTACCATGCTGCAATGTGGTTGACAGAACACCATGAAGGTGGACAAGGCTGAGCGGCAATTGTCTCACCTACCTAGCTATACAACTCTAACTTTAATTGGGCTCCAGATCTGAGTAAGACACCCACGCGTGCTTCAGGACCAGACACTGGGGAGAACACAGAACTGACAACCATCCAGCACAGTGCGACTTCTCTTTGTTTTTACGACTCTCTCTGTCCTGGCTGATCTTATGTCAACTTGACACATAAACTAGAGTTATCGGGAAGGAGGGAGCCTCAGCTGAGAAAATGACGCCACAGGATCAGGCTGTAGGGCATTTTCCTAATTAGTGATCACAGGGGAGGGCCCAGACCATTGTGTGGTGCCATCCCTAAGCTGGAGGTCCTGGGTCTTTAAGAAAGCAGGTTGAGCAAGCCATGAGGAGCAAGCCAGTAAGCAGCACCCCTCCAATGGCCTCTGCCTCAGTTCCTGCCTCCAGGCTCCTGCTCTATTTGAGTTCCTGTTCTGACTTCCTTTTGATAATGAACAGTGATACAGATATTTAAGTCAAATAAACCCATTGACTCTCCAGCTTGGTTTTGGTCATGGCGTCTCATTACAGCACCAGAAACCCTGACTCTTACACTCTCTTCCCACAACTTCACAAATATGTTTCTTGCTCCTTAGATCTCTTGCTGATAACAAGTTTCCCCAGACATTTTTTCCTAGGTTCCACCCTCCTTGTTCCTGTGAAGTGTGGAATTTGTCCAGCTCTGGAAGATGAACATACATTCTACTGCCCTTTAAATTCATTTTTTTCATACTAACAACAACCTGTTTTTCTCAGACACTTCCCCATGACATTCTGTTAAAGATACAATCTACTGCTGAAGGTTAATAAAGTCTTGGCACGCCCTGTGCTCCAAAGCCCACCTGAAACAGCTCCCAGCTGAGGGAGAGCTTATTGACAAGATCTTGCCTTCCTGACTTCAACTCCGGGCCCTGAAAAACAGTCTACCACACACAGGTGGTCACAAGCCTCACAACCATGTCCTCCTCTTCCTTGCCAATCACAATTATTCCATCCTTACTATTTACTTCCGGAATCTTCTCGCGTTTTCTAGCAGAACTGTCAGCCGGGAAGGACTGTCAATCATCAGTTACAGCCCTGCTTTTACCCTTTCGACTTTAATTGAAGTTCTTCAGAATCAGAAATATCCTAAGGTAGAAAAATGTCTCTTTCCTCTCTCCTAGGATTCCCCACAAATACTCTGCATTTAATATAGCAAGAGCAGGCACACTGTGAAGCACAGCTTCTCCCCGTTAGAGGGTCCAATTTTAACTAGTATTCCTTAATGGCCTTTAGCATAAAGGGAGGTGTTATTTTGGCTGTCATAATGGTGAGAACCATACTGTGTTCAATGGACTGAAACACTTTCTCAAAATAAATGAGCAGGGGACAGAATAGAGCCCTGACATTCCTTCTTCCTCTCTATTGAGCGACTGGGGATGTGAATGTCATCCATCACGCCACCCCCGTCAAGAGTCTGGTCTGCACCCTTTCTTCCTCTTGTGAGTCTTATGTACAGAGACTTGTGTAAAACAAGCCATTTATTTACAACAGTTGGAAAACTGGCCAACAACCTGGCAACTCGAAAAACGTCCAGTTGGCTCACACGAAGTAAGGGTGGAAAGAAGTGAATCAGAGTGCTTGTAGTGTGCCTTGCACGGTGAAGAAATGGCTGGTTTTCACATCAAAGAAAGATACATCTTTGTTCATTCTTGCCTGAGCTTCAACAATTTTCCTAAGCAGGTGCCAATAAAACCAAAAAACCCAAAAAATATTAATAATGGAAAATTACTGATTTTTAAATATTTTTAAGGTATAGGCAGGCACCAAGGAAAATTTTTAAAAAGAGGAGGGGTATGTGGAATAGGCCCCCAAAAAGTACTAACAGTGATTATCATCTCTGAGTAAAACTGTATTTTCTTTTCTTATTCTCAAGTTTTCTCCCTATTTTTCCAATGTACGTATGATGCTCTTACAGTTAAGAATAACCAACAAGGAGGCAAAATGAAGAAAAATGTTTAGTTAGTGAGAAATGGTGAGGTATAAGGATTGGCTGAGCCTTGAACAAAAACTTAAAATATACAGACACCCACTGGCTGTCAGGCACCCCAAACTTCCCAGGTACTCTAAACCTCTACCTCTTATCCAGGCACAGGAGAAAAATTTTACCCTTTAAACTTTTGTCTTGAGCTGGATGTGGTTGTGTACACCTGTAACCCTGCCCCAAGCGGTGCGGTCAAGAGGATCAGGAGAGGAAGATCGGGAGTTCAAAGCCATGCTGGGCTACATGGTGTGTTCACCCTGAGCTAACTGAGTCACAGGAGAGGTGGGAGGAAAATTCTAAAACAGAAGCTTCCACAGAGCTTCATACAGACACTAGGTGTGTAACTGAACTTAGAGTTGGCAGCCTGCTGCCCTTCTGTCTCCCTCTCCCTGACTCTGGTACTTCAGGTGGCAAAACCTGGGAAGTGTTGAGCAACGCCACAAAGTGACAGCACTCCCTCCTGGTTACACTTGGTGTCCACTTGACACATGAAGAAGACGGGGTCTCAGCAGAAGAACTGCCTCCGTTAGCTGGCCTACGGCATGTCTGTGGGACCATTTCTGATTAATGACTGATGTAGGAGCGCCCAGCTCACTGTGGGAGGTACCATCCCCTAAGCTAGCAGGCGTGGGATGTATAGGAAAGATAGCTGAATTGTGAAGCTGGGAGCAAGGCAGTTATTAGTATGCTTTTATGGTTCTGCTTTGGTGCCTTCCTTGAGTTCCTGCGCCTTGGCTTTCCTCCATGATGGACTGTAACTTGTAGGCTAAAATAAACCAGTTTCCTTCCCAAGTTGCTTTGGTAGGTGTTTTTACTACAGCAACAGAAAGCAACAAGGACAATCCTAGCGTCAGTGTAACTAAATTAACTCACAAAGGATGTGTGTTAAGCCTCGACATGTATTTTGCTGGAAAAATAGCAGTGTAGTGCAGATGCCAGTCACCTGTCATACCTGTGAGATATAACCTGGAGGCACATGGATGGGAGGAATGGACCCATTGGGTGACATCATGGGAACTTCAGCAGGTCCTGAAAGTTATAAAAGCAAAATATTAATACATGAAGAGACACACATCATTCACTGTAATCACTGAGATTTTTAACATGCCATAACTACTTAAAACCACGGGTGAAATAATTTCCTGGCTATACAAGTCAAGGAAACAAACAAAACATACAAAACCAGCAACAAGAAGGAGGTTATAACCATCTCTATTAATATTTAACAACTCCCTAAAGGCCAGAAATTCCGTAGACCAAAACTATTCTATTAAAGCCAGGCTAACAGAATGGAACAAAAGACTTTTCCTCTTGACTTTAAAAGACATATTAGAATAGTTCACTTAAAAGACATATTAGAATAGTTCAAATCTCCTAACAAACTCCAACTCTACTTTTTAAAAAAGTATATTGCAATTAATATACATAAACACATTTTTGAAGTGAAATTTTTTAGGTTCAAAAGCTCCTATAGGCTTTGGATTTAAGATTTCATGTGATTTTTATTTTCAATAATTTATAACCTTCTATTAATCTGAAAGGTATAAAATCCTTAAAATACTCGAAACCTGCTGGACCTGATAGTACAGTCCTATATCCAGCTAGTTGAGCTGCTAAGGCACGAAAAATCACAAGCTCAAGGCCTGCCTGGGCAACTTCATAAAACCCTACTTGAAAATAAAAAGCTGGGGTATTTTTTTTAAAGGGCTTGGTGTATGGCTGAGTGGTAGAACACTTATTTAATATGTATTAAGATCCTAGGTTTAATCCCCAATATCATAAACAACAAAATCAATCAACTATTTTGTGTCTGTCTCTCATTAAGCAGAGAGAAAAAATAGATCGTATTCTAAAATTAGGTAACATTAAGAGTTTCATGCTGAAGAAATTTCTACTTTTTCAAAGTAACACATTAAACTAGCAGGAGTTAATTCAATGAATGTTTTGTTGTTGTCTCCCCTCCCCTCAACTATTTGTTTCGAGACAGGGTCTCACGTGGTCCAGGCAGCTCTGGAACCCCCACCATGCCCAGTTCTATGCAACACTGAGGATCCTACCAGGGCTTTGTGCATGCTTTCCAAGCACTCTACCAATGAATGCTAATCACATGATTAAGGCCATCTAATGAATGGCAAGGTTAACAGTTACCTAAAATGGAGTTTGGGTTAATGTTTCATCACAAACTAACTGCCACATACCAAAAACAACTTGACACCCTTACAAGGATCCTACAATTCAGCCACTTCCCTACAAGTGAAGGAACCTTAGAACTGACCTCCCATAGCTAGCTCCCATATGGACTTAGCCCCGCTCCCCTAAGCGGGACCCAGATCTATGGGTTTCACTGTGAGAGGACACTTCCTGGCTCCAAACACTGCACTGTTTACTGACTTTCTCCTGGTGGGTGTCGTGCTGCTGACGGTGAAAACAGCACAGCCGGAACAAAATCCCAAAATACGCCACTTTCCTTGGCAAAAGGAGACGGTGCTGTCACCCAGTCGCTGCATTTACAAGGAAGCGTAATGCACTTTTCACATCACAGTGTTGCAACGCGATAGGGGAAGACACAGTGGGGTGGGAAGGACTGGCTTGAGCAGGTCTCCAAGTTCAGGGGAAACAGCAGAAGGGCAGAAAGGGTGAAGGGCATCACAGAAAATTCCAAATGAGTGTTCACTGCAAGTTCATGGACTGAACTCTGAGCATCACTACACTCACAAACCCAGTGGTCTCATGTGTGTCTGTAACCAAAAGCAAAAAGAGGGTGGCGTGCATCACAGCTTAGTGGCAGAGCACAGGCTTAGCATTTTCAAAACCCTGAAACCTACCATGCCCCCGTACCAAAACAATGGATCACTGTATGACACCATTTTATTTTTCATTAGAATTAAACTTATAGGGCAACTGCTAAAGGTGTTGGCTTCCAAGTCCATCCTCCTCACCAGCTTCAGCATCTTTACCACAGCCATCAAGACATGGGAATTTCCTTTGAATCCTTATTTGAACTGATTCATTGAAAAAGAACCGTAATTTCTTTGAAATCCAAAGATCAATGCACTTGGCTCCACAGAACAGGTTCTAGGAGCAGGAACTTCCCCTGGTCTCATACCTGTGTGCCCTTGAACAAGGAACTCATTTGGCCTCTCTGAGCCTCACTTCTTAACAGCTGTAAGTGAAAATAGAATGGCTACTTCATAAGGTCAAGGCTTAAAGATTAAATTCATTAATACCTGCAAAAGTAGCATGAACATAATGAGTACATATCTCATTACTATTTCACAATGCTTTTGATAATGTTTTAAAACCTTTATTTTTTTATTTTACGTGTATGTTTTGCCTACATCTATGTCTGTGTACTACGTGTGTACAGTATCCAAGGATCTCCTAGGACTCGAGTTACAGATGGTTATGAGCCAACCAGTAGATGCTGGGACTTGAATCCAGGTCCTCTGGAAAGCAATCAGTAGCTCTTAACCACTAAGTCATCTCTTCAGCCCAGGGCCCTTCTGGAATGGCATTTGTTGCACTCTCTTTTTTGTTATTAAATTATAAGGAATACATTTTTAAAATACCATATGTCCTTATAATACATAAAGTCAACAAGTGTATACAATATACACTATTTACTTAACGGGCAACTCTTCCTTAACAGGCAAAGTATCAAATGTTTCACAGTTCTGCAAGCCAATGAAGCATGGCTTTTTGATGGGGGGAGTGTAGGGGTTCAAGACAGGGTTTCTTTGTATAGTCCCGGCTGCCCTGGAACTCACTCTGTAGACCAGGCTGGCCTTGAACTCACAGAGATTCTCTTGCCTCTACCTCCTGAGTGCTGGGATTAAAGGTGTGTGCTGCCACCACCTGGTGAGGGATGGATTTTTAATTATCACAATGTATACCAAGTTAATAATGGTCTCTTAACCCCAAGTATAACCCTGAAAACTGGTAAAGCCATTTGTGTAAATGCTAAGGAATGTAGGGCAAGCAAGTGATTTACAGCTAGAAATGTTTTCTTCCTGGCCTTCACATCAGCAGATGTTAAACAACTTCCATATACTCGGCCTTTCTTCCTCCTAACACCATCATCAAAGCCACTGCAAGGCCATTTCAGACAAACTACAATGGCTTCTCAAATGCAACTGTGTTGTGGAACCTCAGGGTTACGCTAGCTCCTGAGGTAACCCTGCCCCCGTAAGGTAAAGGAAGCACATCTCTTGCACAGTGGCAGTGTGAGCCCACTGTCCTCCTCAACACTAGCCTCCCAGGGAGTCTGCCATCTCTGCCTGACCATCTGTGTTTGGGAACGCCCGCCACATTCCACTGTCATCCCTCCCTAAGAAGCACAGGCTTGCTTTCTTCATCATCTAGAGATCAGGCTCTCTCCACTACTCAATGGTGACTATTGACTACTGACTAGTAGGTCATGGGCCTGGTTTTCATGGATGAAAATGGGACTTGGTCTTCATGACTGTATTGAAGGGAGTCGGGCATGGCGGATAGCACAGGTACAGGGGACAGAAGAGACACTGAACTCCATCAAAATTCAAACCTTTGTGCATTCGTCAGTGCCAAGAAAACAAAAACTGTAGAAATGGCAAAATGCAAATTCCATCTGATCAGAGACTTCTATCTAGAATATAAAGAATTCTTACACATCAACAGAAAAGAAAAAAATAAAAAAAACAACACACCACCTAACTTCAAGATGGGCAGAGGAACTGAACAGACATTTCTCAGAAGAATCACAAGTCACAAGCAGCACCTGAAAATGGCTTAGCATCATCAGTCAGGAGGGGGTTCAGATGAAACCCTAGTAGAATGCCTCCTGACACCCCAGCAACAGCCATGTTAACCTAGATGGGGGTGGAAAGGATGTGTGTTGGTACAGAGAAACTAGAACTTTGTAAATTGCTGGGGAGAATCAAAGTGAGAGCTGGAACACTACTTCCTCCTACACAATACTGTCTTAGGCCTGATGTCTATTTGAAGCTAACTTGGTTTACACGGTGAGTTCCAAGCCAGCCAGAG
Source organism: Peromyscus nudipes (assembly GCA_902168325.1). Classification (NCBI taxonomy): domain Eukaryota; kingdom Metazoa; phylum Chordata; class Mammalia; order Rodentia; family Cricetidae; genus Peromyscus; species Peromyscus nudipes. The sequence continues at coordinate 27,268 of CABHPH010130780.1, forward strand.
CTAGCTAACATGTTTGTGGATTCCCTACTGATTATATACCCCAAAAGAACTAAAGCAGGTACTCAAATAAATACATGCATGGGCATGCTCACAGTAGCACTGTTCACAAGAGGCACAACCAAAATATCTGCTGGGGGATGAATAGGCCAGTAAAATGTGTGGTGTCCAAACAATGCAATAGTATCATCTATAAAAGGGAATCAGCACTGCCACACAATGAGTGGCTGAACCTTGGAAACATTAAAGTCACACTGTCACACTATGTGTGATTCTAATGACATGAAGCATGAGAAAGAAAGGTCAATCCATAGAGGGACACCGGGTACAGTCCAGTGAGTGACTGCCTGCTGACCACGTGTGAGGCTCCAGGTAATAACAAAAATAATTAATCCACACAGGCAGAACGGATTGATGGGTGTCAAGAGTAGGGACAGGGTGAGGGAAACAGAAGAGGATCGGAGGGTTAAAGAACACCGGCCCAATAGGTAGAGTTTCTTCTGCAGAGATGAAAATGTTCTAAAACTAGACAGAGATGGTAGTTACATAACACAGTGACTAGGTAAATGCCAAGAAACTAAAAATAACTATACATGCATTCACCTCACCGAAAAGCAGTAATATTAATAATAAAACATTATTCATATAACCAATGACAGGTAAGACAACAGAACTGAACATGAAAGACAGAGCATGTTGGGACAATGCCATTTCCAAACACTGCTATGCAGAGATGGGTAGATACATCCCATCTACAAGCAGCTAAGGGCTTCAGGACGTGCACACGGATATGAAAACGAGGCCTTCAACACTGATGCACGCTCATGTCCCCTCAGAGCGTCACTCAGAAGCTAGGCACTGACCAGCAAAATGAAGGCATACTGCTCTCTCCAACATACATTCCCAAAGACGAAAAGTTGACTTGCAGAACACAGCCCTATCCTTGGGGAAGCTTGTGTTTGTGTCTGGCTTCTGCTGCTACAGCTCCCCCTATAGGAGAGCAACTGCTAATACCAAGGGTTACCCTGAGGATGGGATAGCGGGACTCAACAGCGCCGCTGCAAAAAGTGCTGACTTCGGCAACTTTAATACTGCATCTAAGAAAGGGGCAAATGATGTGAACAAAGAGGATTCCAGCAGAATCACTGGCCATAAAAAAAAAAAATACAGCAAGTAACCTGTTTTGCCCTTCACATTTTTTTCTCCCAATATTGCTATCTTTTAGCTGCAAAATTATATCCTGTTTTAAGTAGATAAAATATACAAATATGTAAATTACAATTTAGATAACAAGAAACAAAAAGAGAAAAATTGTTGCTTCCCTTCATTTTGGTATCTATCCCCATATCCCTAATCATAACTTCCTCTCTCCCAAAATTCCCTGTTCCTCGGTCTAGTTTCTAGGAAACCTTGGAGAGTTGGGTGTGCCTAACTTTCTCAGTGTGCTAGGACAGATGAATGTGTGCAAGGGCCAGCCCTTGCTTTCTGAAAGTGGATCTCATACACTGAACATTGGCTTTAGGACAGAAATTCCTACTCTGGCTCAACCACTGTCCTTAAAAGCAAATGACCACAACAGTAAATCCTTCCCAGAGCTTCCTCCTTAAGTAAATCACTACCAAGAACCAATGCAGAGTTGAGCAGGGAATTCAGAAACATGTCACTACCATCTTCTCTTCTCAGAAGACGGGGCTCAGGGTCCAGGGTCTGTCCGCCATCTTCTCTTCTCAGAAGACGGGGCTCAGGGTCCATAGTCTGTCTGCCGTCTTCTCTTCTCAGAAGACAGGGCTCAGGGTCCAGGTTCTGTCTGCCATCTTCTCTTCTCAGAAGACGGGGCTCAGGGTCCATAGTCTGTCTGCCATCTTCTCTTCTCAGAAGACGGGGCTCAGTGTCCATGGTCTGTCTGCCATCTTCTCTTCTCAGAAGACGGGGCTCAGGGTCCAGGGTCTGTCTACCATCTTCTCTTCTCAGAAGACGGGGCTCAGGGTCCATAGTCTGTCTGCCATCTTCTCTTCTCAGAAAACGGGGCTCAGGGTTCATGGTCTGTCTGCCGTCTTCTCTTCTCAGAAGACGGGGCTCAGTGTCCATGGTCTGTCTGCCATCTTCTCTTCTCAGAAGACGGGGCTCAGGGTCCATAGTCTGTCTGCCATCTTCTCTTCTCAGAAGACGGGGCTCAGGGTTCATGGTCTACCTGTCATCTTCTCTTCTCAGAAGACAGGGCTCAG
>CABHPH010130781.1:0-25321 GCA_902168325.1 Peromyscus nudipes
AGCCAGAGAACCATGATTTCTATACTATAGGGAAGCTGTGCCCATAGACACTCAACATTTGATTGCCTTAACAGGAACTTAAAAATGAAAATACCAGTTTACATGCTCTAAACCAACATGCTTGGAGGAACTCTCACAAGGCCTTGCCCCTGGATGAAGAATTATAGACTATTAATGACTGTTGAGAGAGAGAGAGAGAGAGAGAGAGAGAGAGAGAGAGAGAGACAGAGAGACAGAGAGACAGAGAGAGACAGAGAGAGAGAGAGAAGCAATATTTTCCAGGAGAGAGCCCCTGATAGTTTTACAATCCCAAGCAATGAGGCCCAAATATGTATGCATATAAGCAACAAGAGACAAATGCAACGGATTAAATATATAATGAATATAAATTGAATACACACACATGCACACACCCCCAATATATGTGTGGGGGTATGGGAGTGTGGATGTGTGTGGGTGTGTGCACACATGTGTGTGTGGGTGTGTGTTTGTGTCACAATAATTAAAGAATAAGAGGACATGAATTAGAAGTGTACATTGGCATTAAAGAAAGAAAAGAGTCTTCCTTTCAGAGTGTTTTAGAGAAAAGACAAGCCCAAACTGCCTTTTCTTCTTTCCTCCTGGTCTCTTCCATCTGTCTTCATGTTGTCTGTGATTTGTCTCTTTTGTGTATGGTGACTGTCTGTCCCGAATAAATGCCTTTGTTTTATATTTATTAAACAGCATAGAAAACATGCTGTCAAAAAAAGGATGCAGATTTCTTTTGTACAGAAATTTTTAGCAGAGTTTTAAAAGAGGAGATGTTGCTTTACCGACTGCTAACTGGTTCAAAATAACACTAAAATCACAAACTGGTTTTAACAAACTCTATCTGTTGATTCCAACATTTATGGAAAATATTTATTTCCTTTAAGGCTTCTTTCAACAAACACATGCACATATGCATACATACATGTCTTTCTGGGTACATTTGGTACTGTTAGGATATGTACTGTTAAGGGCTGCCATATCAGTGGGATTTTTCCTGGAAAAGTTTAATTCTCTTTTTTTCAGCGGCCATTATTTTCCCATAAGTCTATGGGTAGGACATTGTAAGATTTCCTTCATGTATGCAGGCATTGTTTTTATCATGTATGACTTTTAGAGCTGATGGTATTTTTTTTTTTTAGATATAATAGGTGTAATTTACATGTCATGTCTAGAAGGTTCAATCTCACAGCAGGCATTCTGGTTCTCTGGCTCTTAAAATCTTTTCACTGCCTCATGTTTTCTGGTATACCATAATCTTTAGATGTTAGTTGTAGGTGTATCAATTAGGGTTGGTTATCCCTCTTTGAAAATCTAACACTTCTTAATAGCTCTGCCTAAAATGTAGTGCAAAGGATCCAGGGTGACTGTAGAGTTCTAACTCTTATGATATAAAGTGGGGCATGAATAAAATGCTTATCTAGAGCTGATTATAGGAGTATGCTCTGCACTGAGATCCTATCATGAAGGATTTGTGATCCTTAATCATAGCATAGAGGCCAGGTATATGCTGGCAACCATCATCAAAATACTCTTTATTCCATAAATCTAAATTTTCTTCATGCTATGGGCAGTTGGATAGCATGGAAATGGAGATAACCATGCAGAATATTTATAATTACTGTGACCACCTTTATGTTAACACATTTGAATATTATTCATATCACAGTCTAGGTATGACCTCCCCTGAAGGCTTTCTAAAGGTCGTGTCACACATGTATGAAACACATGTTTTTATGTTCTATTCTTTATATCAAGAGAACAAGGGGCATATTATTTCATGGTATTTAATAATTGATATTATGATTTATTAGTCTCATTACCTTGTGTGTGGTTTCTCAACAATAATTTCCTTAAAATTCTAGACTACTACCTCTTGTAGCATGAATCTTAACAGGTCTTATTAAATAAGATCAAACCTGGGGCTGGGTATTGGGGTGAATGCTGGAATATCAGAGAGACAGAACAAGCTACAGCTACCTCACCTTGCCAATTCCTCAGCTGATCCTGTTTCCTCAGACTGGAAGCCTCTGAGTCCTCATCCAAATGGATCTCAGCTGAACTCCTTCTCAAAAGCCTGAAGGCTTAACCAGGCCACAAGCTTCTAGTTTCTGGTCTTCAAGCCTTATATACCTTTCTGCTTCCTGCCATTGCTTCCTGGGATTAAAGGCTCTTGTTACCACGCCTGGCTTTTTCCAGTGTGTCTTTGAACTCACAGAGATCCAGGTGGATCTCTGCCTCTGGAATGCTAGGATTAAAGGTGTGAGTGCCACCATTTTCTGGCCTCTATGTCTGTCTAGTGGCTGTTCTGTTTTCTGACCCAGATAAATTTATTAGGGTGCACGATATATTGGGGAACACAATATCACCACAACCTCTCCCTAGCATATTCTATTACAGGAACTGGATAAATTCTTGTCAAAACTGCTGAATTTCAATGACTGAATATGTACCATATGCACTGCCACTTTAGCTTCATACAGGTTGGTATCTCCATTATGAAACCTTGTATTATAGGGTACACCTTAATATCTACTACCTTATGTTTTCCAGTAGTTTAACAGCATGGCTCTTCCAAAGCCTTATTACTTTCCAAATATTGCATTCTAATTAAATTTTTAATGTAAAACAAAACAAGTCAGAAATAGTATTTCATACATACAACTTCTGAGAAATGGGGGTATCAGAGGTGGATTGCCTTGAACTCCAGTATTGCAGGCTGTGCATGACTAAGGCTAGCCTGGGTTACACAGTGAGACCAATTCTTCAAGCAACCAACAACAAACCCCCAAACATAGCTCATACATTATTTCTTAATCATGATGCTATGAAGGAAACTAATAAAAATTAAATATTAAGCCATCCCCTCTGCAACACAAATTACTTTAATAACCTTATCAGTACTTTGTATTAATTCATGGTTTATCAGCTTTGTGTAGTACAAAGTTCTCAGTTTCCTTTCTTACCAAAGTGCAAAGAGAAATCAAGACATTTGCAAGTGAGGTCAAGGATTTCATTATAGATGAAAAAAATTATTAGAGCTCAGAAGATAAGCACCATGCTGTGTTTTTGTTTTATTTTCACTAATTTGTTTTCTAAAATGGGTCATACTTTCCCTTCAGCTATTTGTAAAATAACTGCAATTATACTTTCCCTTTGTTCTATAGCTACCAACAAATTAGACACATTAAGATGCAATTTCACTCTTGCATATTCTGAGTGATTTATAAACTCATCTTTCATTTTAACTAGTGTATTTCACTTGCAAAATAATGAAGATCACATGTTAAGACAGCATCTGTATCATTTCTTAATTTGTTTGATGCTCATGTTTACTTTGGTCAATGCCATCTAAAATCTGAATCTAGATATGAGTCATTTATAACTGAATAAAGTATGCTTTATTTCCACTTTGGATGAGAAGGACTAAATAAACATTCAAACAATATGGAATAGAAACATTAGTAAAACGAGTCAAAACAACAAGGCAATAAGCTACTCTTGGAAACAGCTTTTGGTCAAAGCATGACAGTTTTGGCCGTGTTCATTTCACAGATAGATAATTGCTTCTCCTACTCTGCCACAGTCCATGTTTAGTTTTCCTTACTGATTGCCATTTTTTGTTTAAAAAATGCAGACTATATGCTTATTAGCATAGTCTTAACTAGATAGTTGCCAGTAAAACAGCAAAAAAAAAAATGAAAAGAACAAAAATTAGGGAAATTGCAAAATCTGAATTAAGGAATTACCTCAAACAAAAATGCCACCCAAAATAAATTTCCTATACTACTCTTAATAAGACACAAGGGTCAAAACTTGCAGGATAAATATTAAGAGATTATAATACAGCCTTTCTGAGGAGTATGGAGATAATTCAAGCAAAGCACAAGTGATTATTTTTTAATTCTTCTAGTGAAGAATTGAGTCACATGGTAAATTTTAAGGCTAACTTCAACTTTATTCTATAACTTCTTTAAGCCTGTGAAGTAAGTGTTTAAAAGCTGGTATTCAGTTCTGTGTTTTAACACCTTTAGAGGCTTAGAAATATTCAGGTGGTGGTAGCACTTCTTAGACATTTAGGCCTTATCTTTTTGGTTCTTTCACTGTGTTTCCTCACATCGTAAGAGAACATAGCTTGTACTCTCAATAAATGACATTGTTCCCATTCCTGCTATTACATCCCACCTGAAACAATCACTGGAAACCCTAACTATATTATTATCTTTCTGGAAAGTATTACATTCATAATTATAACTTGGAGGGCCATAAAGATTTTCACCATACAATAGACTTCAATTGTAAATGTCTGAGGACAACTCATGAATATTCTGCATTATTGTACCAATGCAAGCAACTCTCTACTGGACATGGTTATCTGACAATAGTCATTCCAGTGCATCAAGCAAATGTCCTGGGGGCACTCACTGCTTTCTTCTCAAATTGCTCCAAAACACCCAAGCATCTTCCCTTTAACACACTTCATCTGTAACTCAGAATCTATTTTCTTCAGTCTACATTCTCAGACAGCAAGCACTTCAGATATGATAATGCCTTTCCTGGTTATTATTTCCTCCACCAAAAATGTCTTCATTCCTCCCCAATATATATGTCCTGTATATCCTGTATATGAGGACATATGTCCTAAATGCTTTCTGCTGCTTCTATAGTGGTAACAGAAGTGATATCTGGCCTTGTAGTTCGATAGCACATCTCATATGCAAAGGCATTTAACCATACCTACAGACAGCAAACTCTCCCTCAAAAATAAGAGAGAAATTAAGACAATCTCAAGTAAAAATCAGCCAAACAAACAACAAAAATTGGAATTTGGTAAAAGCTGTTCTATTTTATAAAAAATACAGAAAGATTCAGGTGTGGTGATGTATGTCTGTAACCCAGCATGCCGGAATTAGAGGCCGGGGCAATACACGTCTCACAGCAATACTGACTACTTAGTAGGTAATTAAGATTTTAATAAGCTAAGTAAATTTAAAATTAATGAAGTTTTATTAGGTTTGCCTAAATGCTCAGACCCTTCACTTCAAAAACAGCACTAAATCTCAGGTGAAAATATTATAACAATGTTTTTAAATTTCACTTTTTAGTTTTTATATGATTTTAGCTGAAAATGTCTAAAAAACCAAATATCAATGCAATGATATTATTGCAGCTAATGTCCTAAAAATTCTTACATAATTAAAGAAACTAGCACTTTTAACTATCTTAAATACTATTTGGAGATAAAGTGTATAAAATTGCTAATTTTGACAGTTACTAAAAAGGGTAATGTCAGAGTGAAATGAATCACAGTATTATATCTCCTTGAAGTTGATTATATATATATATATATATATATATATATTCAAAACACAATGTGAAATTTTAAGATGTTAAATGTCATATCCATGATAACCACCGAGAAAATAGTTAAGAAATATACACAAAAGGAAATGACAAAGGAAGGAAATATTTGTGTACAACAGAAGTCAGTTTAAATGGAAATATTTGTAGGAATGGGGCTACTTTCCCTGTCTAATTAAACCCGCCACGTGGAAATGGCAGTGGTGGTCTTTCAAACAGAACCCTTCTCCAGAACCAAGAGGAAAAATTTGTAATGCTCACAACGTTAAAGATGTGCGCTTTGCAGGACTCTGATTTTCCCCACTGATTCTCTAGTCTGTTCCTTTAAAAAATGATAACCCTGCACTTGGAACAGTGGCTCAGTAGTGAAGAGAACTTGCTGCTCTTCCCAAGCTTCCTAGTTCCCAGATCCCCTTATCAATTTGCTCACATCTAGTTGTAACTCCAGCTCAAGGGATCTGGCACCCTATGGCCTCTGTGAACTCCAGATCATATGTGTTACACATAAATGCACATGGCACAGCATCCGTACAAATAAGTAAATCTTTGAAAAAAAAATGATAAATCATAGAGGTTGACAAGAAGCTACTATTCTCATTGTCCCCATCAACTTAAATTTAGAAATATTTCATTGATGCAGCTTTGAAGCCATTTATTATCTTTTTTCAACCCACTGCTATAGTTTCAGTTACAATGAATGCATTTATTAAAGATATATTATGCATAATTATTGCAAATTGTTATAAAAGGGCATTTTGATGGAGCATAACCCTCATATCTTCCTACACATTCTTTTTTCACCCTATAATTTCCTTTTAATTGTGTTATTCCCTTAGATAGAGCCATTTTGCCATTCATGTTGCATGTACATATATGGTTTTATGAATCATATAACACCTATCAATAACAAATGAAAGTAAATATATTTGATTTTCTGAGACATACTTAATTTAGTTAATATGAACATCTCCACTTAAATTAATAGAAATACATCATTTTTATTATTCATACTTATAGATAAGTAAATTTGAAAATAGTTTATAATAAATGCTGTAGCAAACATATTTTTTTCAGTATTGTTTCAGCCTGAGGCTCACTTGCTACCCTTTTTATGTTATATGATATATTCCTGAAAGCATGACCATCAGGACACCTTGTGGAATATCATCATGCTGTATATTACCTATGGTCCACTGCTAATTAAACTAGACAATCATAAATGTCACACCTATGGAGATCTCACAATTCAAATGGTGCCCAGAATGTGGAACGCAATTCTGAGAAAAATTTTAATTTTGATTTTGATTTCATTATTATTGTGGAGGAGGTCAATGAGACTCAGAGATTACAGGACACCTTGGCTGACTCGGTGACTTCTTTCAAGCTTTTGATACTAGAGATTGAATTCAGGTGGGTGAGCTTGAGGTGCAGCATTTTTTACCCAATGATTCATTTTGTTGTCCCCTGGAACTTTTAGTGGCAATACTTTACATTGAGGTAGGTTTCTTTGTCCAGTAATCTGTTGTTGTAGAAATAGTTCCTCAAACCTAATGACAAAGATCTATATCTCAGTCTTTTCACAAAAAAAATGTAACTGCAGTGTCCTTCAGTATTTTTTTCTTACTTGTTTGCTTGCTTGCCTTTGTTTTTGAGGCAGAATCATTCCATTATATAGCTCTGGGTGTCTTGGTATTCATATGGACCAGAATTCACAGAGATCCATCTGCTTCTGTCCCCCAAGTGCTGGTGTTAAAGTTGTGTACCACCATGCCTTGTCCCACTGTTCAATGTTATGAAAGAAATATGTTTTGTTCTATATATTTACAAATATAAGTTGGGCCATATATCAGGTGACAAAGGAGACTAGGATCTCATTTCAAGATTTAATTACCCTAGAATTTCATTCCTCTTTTGCACAAGTATAGTGAATTTTATTTCTTTGTTTTAACTAATGTTGAAATGGCTGAAGCAGTCTTGCCTTATGACTAATGTAGGAAAATGTAAAACCTAAGTAGTTGTGTTCATTGAGGATATATGTAAGTTTAAAAACAAAAATAAAAACTATTGAAGGCTCAAAAATACCCCTAAAATTAGAAATGAAAGAATGATGGTAAATATTATCAACGTGTGATAAAGGAAAATATTCAAAATAAGATGTGTGCTATATATCTATAATATAAAAGGACTGTCAGATGTACTCCAATATAGGCAGTCTTTGGAGGTTTTACCTGTGTAAAATGACTGCAAACTTGATGTGACAAAGCATTGAAAATAAAATGAAGTAGAATGAAACCATCTCAAATCATAAGATCTTTTGAGATTTATAGTTCCACATATCCTTGTCATCTGTAACCCTGTCTGTACCACCCATCTCCTTTAAAAGTCTGTCATTCCTATGTTCCCCATACCAGTTTCTGCATGTATATAATAAAGTGTTGTGTTCTCTCAGATTTTTATCAATGACCTGATTATCCATTCCAAACTACAAAGATTGAAATCTTCCAAAAATATTTCTTTTCTTACTTCTTATATTGTAATGTATATCATACATGTCACTTTGATTATCAATGTTCACTAAGCCATGACGATTAGTAGGGGATGATTTTTTAAACAGAGCTGCATTTTACGTAGTGCAAACGCATCTAAGGTAAGTGGGTTGGGTTTTATACTTACATGTGTCCTCCCATTCCCTTATGTAAGAATTACATGTGGGGAATTACATTAATCAAGTTAGCAGATGTACTGGATTGTTGTTGGGGAATGGTTTGACTGTGTGCTTACCTTTACCTTACCCCAGCCTTCACATTTAGAGATTTGACTGTATCTGAGGTGGAAGCCAGCCAACCAGCATAAGCTTTCTTATTGTGGTCTTGATAAGCCTTTTTTGTTCTGTGCCTTATAGAGGGCATTGCTGCAAGTTCTTGTTCTCTTTCCTATCTTCTAGCCATGATCATTTAAAGAATTATTTACTCTGCTGAGGTACTGGCTGGGGATCAAGGATAGAGTTGGATAGTTATTCTGAAAAGTTATTCTGTTATTCTGAAAAGACTCAGTATCACCTCATTGCTTTTTACAGTTCAGACAATGTAGTGTTTCTCTTTTGCTGACTCCTCCAATGCTCGCACAATTGGTATGAGAATTTAACCATTTACCATTTACTCCATCTCTGAATTTTGATTCGGGGTTCTATTCTATTTTTCTTCCCCTTGTACTCTACTCTCCCTCTTATTCTCTCTCTGCTTTTTTATGTGTGGTATGTATGCTCAGCTCCGAGTGTGTGTGTATATATATATATGCTTTACTCACTGAGCCATTTTCCCACGCACCATTTTCCAGGTACCTGACTGCTACCCTAGTTCTAGTAAACATTCAGGAATATGTCAGAACCAGCCCTGTTTCCATCTGTTCCACTGATGAAGGTTCCTGGCTTCTTGTGGAAACAGAGCAAAATTCTTACTGTTGAGCATCTGAGCAGACATTGTATAATACACTGCCCATTCTGTTGTTGTTTCTTTATTTTGGTGCAGAATTAGAGGTGTGTAGCCATTATTTCTCGTCTTTTTCTTATCCACATGGATTCAATTGTGTCGAATAATCTAGAAAGATGAATGCATGATTCCCCATTCTCTGAACCTTCAGGGATTGCATATCTTAGAAGCCCAACTGTAACTTTTTCTAACTTGTCATCTCTTCAGCTGATTTCTAGTAGGAAAAGCAGAGTTTGTCAAACAAACATATTGTGGAAAAATTGTTGCTCATAATGACTCTTTCAATGCTCAGCAAAATCACAGAAACTAAGAAATCACACAAGTATGCATCATTGAAGTTATACTCTTTTTTAAAAATGTCATTATTAATGAAAATATATTTTCTTCATATATGTATTCTAATACAGTCCCCTGTGCCCTGACTCCTGCCAAATCCTTCCTACCAACCCTAATACATATCTTTTCTTGCTCTATCTTGTTAGGAAGCAAACAATCACATAAAATAAAAAGTAAACTATAATATAAGATTAAAAACAAATAAACAAACATGAATGGGACAAAAACTAACAAATGAACAGGAAAAAAGCCAAAGGAAAAGTACACACACACTATATACATATATATATATATATATGTATAGAGAGAGAGAGAGAGAGAGAGAGAGGCATAGACACGCACATCGGCAAACACGGAAATCTCATATAAACACAAAGCTGGAAACCATAATATATAAGGAAAACACCTGTAGGGTAAGAAAAAGAAAGATGGAAAGAAAGAAAATTCCTGAAAGCATTATGAATAAACAAAACAGAACAAAAACAAACTCCAAAAAATGCCATTGAGTTCATGTTGTGTTGGTCATCTACTGCTGGATAGGGCCTTAGACTTAAGAGTGTGTAGCTAGAGTTTTCCTACTGGGTCCACAGTCAGGACAAATCTCTTTCACCTGCCAGTCCCACAGCCGCTCAAACCCAACCAAGTAAACACAGAGACTTATATTGTTTACAAACTGTATGACCGTGGCAGGCTTCTTGCTAACTGTCCTTATATCTTAAAATAATCCATTTCTATAAATCTATACATTGCCACATGGCTTGTGGCTTACCGGTATCTTCACATGCTGTTTGTCATGGTGGTGGCTGGCAGTGTCTCCTCAGCCTTCCACTTCCCAGAATTCTCTCCTCCTTGTCCCGCCTATACTTCTTCCTGCTTGACCACTGGCCAATCAGTGTTTTATTTATTGACCAATAAGCAACATGTTTGACATACAGACCATCCCACAGCAAGAGTGTTTTGTATACCAGTGAAAGACTTCACTGGAGAAAACTACATTTTCATTTGTGTGTGGTTACCAATTGGAGATAGCTCCTGGGTTAGGAGGCTTTGTACAAAAGCTTTTTTCCTGTCCCTCTTAGAACAGGATACTCTACAATGTTTAACACAGAGTGTTTTCATTCTCAAGCCTCACTTCAAAGATTAAAACAGAAGCCATCTACTGTTCCTTTTCGCAAGCTGCTGATGAAATACTAAATTAATGGGTAAGATTTGATTCCACTTAGAGACTGTTTCTAAAACTTGAGTGCTTGGATCTTCATGAATCCCATCTTAGTAGCATCTTTTGTTGCCTATCTTTGTTCCAAAACTACTTTGTTCCATTTGTTAAGAATTCTTCTGTCTGACTGAAAATGTGCATGAACCAACATTCACAGCTAACAATGCCAAATGCAGGAATGGCAGCCAGTGTACAACCAACATGGTTTGTGTGCCCAGAAAGGTGCCCTTGAATGTCATAAAACATTTATTCCTATGCATCAGAAAGTAGAAGAAGCCACTGAATTCCTATTGCCAAGTGAAATTTGAGTTCAAAGTTTCAAGATGCAAAACAGACAACCAATGATCCCTGCAACAGCGGTACCAATAAAATCTGCCACTGATTGAGTTGCTGGGGAATCAATTTCTCTCCCCTTCACTTGTTTCGACTCTATTAGCTTATGTAGAAAATAGCTAATGTTGTTGTGCATATTGGTGTAATTGCTTTTCTTGAATTAAAAGCTCCTTAAACAATTCTCTTAATCTTACTTCTAAAATGTCTCTTCAATAATGCATGTTGCCTGGTTTGCATAGCTTTTGAGTATCCGATCCAATTAATTCAAGTAAACCTCTACTCCTCTAGGACTTTTGTTGTTGGTAATATACAATTAGGGACTGGAAATTGTTGTTGCCATGAGAATCATTGAGTCATATTTATTTTTATCAAATCAATTCTTTGATATTCTCTTCATAATTTCATTTCTTCTCTAAATATTTAAATAACATTTTTATTTCATTTGTTTCAGAATCTTCTAATAAAAAGTACACATGTACGTTAAAGTAATTACATGACTCACTTTTACCATTCATCAGTGTACTAGACAAATAATAGGTGGTTCTTTCCTAACTGTTGACAGATAAGGATAGGATTATGGCTAGTATTGCATGATAAAGCAAAGTAAGTATGTAAATAAAATTGTGTTAGACTAATTCCTGGTGCTAATAATTGTGATAATCACTAGACTAGAAGAAACGGACCAGAAACTTTTAAGGAAAAACAAAAATTATTTCAAATGTTATATCTGTATTCACCTAAATATACTTAACAAAATAGCTTATTTAGTTCTGGAAGTAAATTAAAAACCAATTAATAAAATATCAAAATGATATTAATTGTTTACAAAGGCATAAAGGTCTAATGTACTCTAACCTCCTAGAATACTTGGATAGATTCATAGTACATTATTACTTTACATTCCTTCAAACTTAAGAGTTCACCTCTATCATAAAATAAGTAGTAATAATTTCCACACATGATTTCACATATTTATTGTATTTATGTAGGCAATAAATAAACAAAAATTAGACTCATGACCTAGTTTAAAATTTCTACAAGATAATATGTGTGCATTTGTTTTCATAAGGTTTAAAATGGTTTTGGCTGCTTATAGAATGTTTCTCTTTAAAAATTAAAGATCAAAATTTTCAATAATTGCATAATTGTAATTGACATCCCTATGTGGCTTCAATAATGATTACATTATTATTAAACAGTAAAATAATGGAAGTACCAACAGAGGTTGCCTCTATCAATATATTGTGTTAGACACCGGTAATATACTGTAACTGGGCTATTACAAGATGTTAGGCAAATGCATACATAAATTGCAAGTTCCTACATATATTATTAAATGAGAAAGGCAGGAGTATTGATGTACTATCCTGTTTTCTGTCTCAAATAACAGGATACCACAGGACAGGTCAGTTACAGTAGCAAACACATACTTTGTCTTGCAATTGATGAGGTCAAGTATTGGGGATCCTCAATTTGTAATGAAATTCCTACTTCTCTGAGACAGTTCTAGACATTTTCTGACTAAACAGAGGGTGTGTGCATCAGCCTTCTTGTCATATTTCTCTTATAAATCATAAGATGTATTATCTAATCCTAACCACTTCCTAAAGTTCCCATTTCTAAATGCAGCAGTCAGAATAAGTCTCAAGGGTCTCAATATTAAATGAAAGGGATCAAATATCACTTAATGAATTCTTGAAAGACATATTCAGACCATAAGGAAACCATAGTGATTGAACACTATATCATCCAAATATATATAAACTTGTCACTTTATATTTAAACCACAGAGTGAATACACACAACATATAGAATATATTATCTTCTTTTAAAACTGTGCAAATAATGTCTTTTCTTTTTCAGTATTTTTATTTTGCCAAAAGACACATAATTTCTTAACGCAGTCTTAGATAATCAGTAAATTCATTATTATTAGAGTAAAATAACCATTTTTTTCACTCAATACACTATGATGTTTCTTTGCAGCGGATTGTTTTTGTCTGTGGCTTCTGGTTGTGCTATTCTTCACCATTGCAGTGAGCAGTCTTTATATGTTTCCTCATATATTTTTATTAGTTTGTCATGTGTAGTATTTCAGAGGATGAAATCTCCTGCTTTGGTACACAATTTCAGGTTACACTCCTTGACTGTTGTCCAGTGGTATGAAAAACAGAGCTATTTCTTTCTTGCAAGTTAACTGAGCATGTCCTATTTCTACTGTCCACTTTGACTTACTTTTCAGTTGTTCTTTGTCTCTGTGGACTCCAGCTCTTAATTACCAGTAACTAGTAAAATAAGAAACACTGCTGCGTACATTCCAGCATCTCAAAGCGTACAATGGCAAGGTCAAAGGAGAAGAATGATGATTGGTAGATCTTTACTATTTGAAAAAGGTAACAGATATCTTCTTAGTTAATGAAAGATCTAGATGTAATTCATTGTTCTAAAACATGAGAACCTTGGAATTAGAAGAATCATTTAATTTACCATATTTTTATTAATTCTTTGAAAATTTCATATGATGTATTTTGATTCCATGCACTTCCACTGCTCCTCATGACTCTCCCGTGAAACACCACACACCTCCCCATCTCCCTACCTCCTCTCAAATTCCTGTCATCTCTTATTAGTTTTAAATAGCCAACCAATACCTATATGTGATGCTCATAAGTCCATGGGCATGAGGCTCTCAATGGGATCATAGGTGCCCTGCCAATATCTACTAAGTTAAGGATGAAGGCACATGAATCTCACCTACTCCATGACATCATAGAATTTGACTGGCTTGATACTGTGTAGGTCTTCTGCAGGTATGCATACCGTTGGGTTCATTAGGGAGGTAGTGCTAGCAGGTCTAGAAGATGCTGTTTTAACACTGTCCTTCCCAGCCTCAGGCTCTTCCACACTTGCCCCTCCTTCTTTCATGTTGGTCCCTAAGTCCTTGTAAGGGGAAATAATACTGATCTCCATTTGTGCCTGAGTACTCCAATGGCACTGAACTGACTGCTTAAGAATAAGACGAGGGCTGGAGAGATGGCTCAATGGTTAACAGCACTGATTATTCTTCCAAAGGATGCAAGTTCAAATCCCAGCACCCATATGACAGTTCACAACTGTCTGTAATTCCAGTTCCAGGGGATCTGACACAGTCACAGAGACATACAGGTAAAATACCAATGCTTGTAAAATAAAAATAAATAAATAATTAATTAAAAAAGAAAAGAATACGACAAACAATTGGTAAAGGACAGTTGCTTTCTATAAGTATACAAACACACAAGGACTTACTTGTATGCATATGTTCATGGTGTATTTCTAAAGCAACTTCATATCGAAACAGAATAGTAGAAGATTGGAAAGAAGCTAATCTTTCACAGAATGTCATTTTAATCTTTTGTGGGTTTTTCCTGATGATCAGTTTTATAAACCAATATAATTTTAAAAAGTTGACTCTGGTAAGATGTAAACAAATCTGTTTAAGTATTTCTAGGTAAATAGCTATTATTGTTGATACAATATAATGTTTAGAACAAGAGGAGAAAGGAATGATTGGCAGAAATTACAGTTAGTGGATAATTAATTTCTATGTATTGATAGTGCATTGACATGATGATTTAATCCATCATAAAGAATGTTGTACAGGTAACATGCTTATAAAAGGCATATAGCATTTTCTGTGAACTGTACTTTATTTGTATCATTGGTGAAAACATTTCAAGGAATACAACCTATTTGTTATCTTCAGAATCCTCTTTATAGATTTTAAAGTGAGAGGTCATTCTTCTGATATCTCCACTTAGCATTTAATAGGACACAGTGACATGGACAATTGTGGCCTTACTACTAGAACTTTATGAGTATTTTACGTGTTAAATTCATATCAGAAACATCTAATTGTAGGATTTCATCTACTTTCTTTCCTCCCTCTGTCACACCATGATTTCAATCCCATCCTCAAATTTGCATACATTGACATTTTCAACATTTCAAAAATTAGGCACTTTCATTTTGCTATGCTGGAATATGAAAGCTCCTAGCAATTACATCTCATTGATATTCAATTCTAGTATGCATGCTTCTCAAATAAGGACTAACATTTATTATTTTTAGAACTATCTCCTGGTGTGTTTTGTTGTGATAATTCTTAATTTCCATATCTGTGTTTAATATCTACATACTTTCTGGAGTGTTGGAATATCATGATATTGTGAGAATAATTTTATTTCCACATAATAAATGTATATATTGAATTATGAGATTTTTAAATTTTTATAATGAATGCATTTTTAAGGAGTATGATGACATATTATTGAAATACTGTTAAATTATTAAACATGCTTGTGAGACATTTAATAAGTGTGCCATTAATTACTATCTGCTTCTTTCAAAATATTACCTACATAATCAGCTTCAAGCTATTAGAAGTCTGGATAGGGTTCAGTATCTCAGAGAGCTAAGATCAATTTGTTTCTTATACTAATCTCATGTGCAGGTTTGATCAGGGAAACTTCTGTTGTGAGCTTATTCAAGATCCTGGAGAAGTTTAATGCCCTAAATTAATAATCTCATTCTTGTTCCTGAAGGACTTACATTTGGTTGTTTGAATGAACACTCCATTTTTATTTATTTGTTTTTCTGTTACTTGCACATCTCTCTAAATTTCCAGAAACCTCAGTTTCTTATAGGTATTTGGGGGTTTGAGACTGTAAGCTCATTCAGGTGTCTGGAGAAATGTATATGAGGTGGTATGAATGTTGTCACAATTCAATTTAATTAATTAACTAATTAATTAATTAATAATGAGACAGCATCTCACACGGTCTTGGTTAGCTGCTTGCTAAGTAGCTGAAGATGTCATTGAACTTCTCATTGTCTTGTTGTCTTAGGAATGCTGAAATTACAGGTGTTCTCCAGCATAGCTGGATTTATGTAGAGTTAGTGACTGCCCACAGGGTTTCTTGCATGTTTGGTAAGCCCTTGGATAACTCATAGCTATGAACACCCCTTCTCAGTTACAGAAGATCTCTGCATATGATGTTGAACCCTGTTTTTTCTAGGCACGCTGGAAGAATATATACTGTTCTTAATATCTTTTAAAGGATGAACTAATTAGATCAGGTCAACCCAGATTCATGTTACATTGAATAATTGATAGCAAATATTTGCATTCTTAATTATATCTGATAAATATCTTCCACCTTTTCTCTGTAAGATAAACTGTTCATGAGAGATATCTGCATGATAAATACCTTCATGATCATGGAAGTGAGATTATGATGGGAATATACCAGAGTTGTAAGCACCTTAGAACTTACTCAAAATTTTACTTAATATAGTGTCCTTTTCAAAAGTATTTGAAGTTTGAGTTACATCATTTTATTGTCATTTTTCAAAGTATGAAACCTGGTCACAACAAACAGTGAATTTCTCTGCAAAAAGCTATCATTCAAACCTTTAAATTTTTTTTAAAGTTTTATTCCAGAAGGTGTTATGAGAAATTTTTGTGCCTTAAGTGGTCTGGAAGTACTATCTTTGCAATTCCTGCATTTGCCAAAATTTGTGAAATATATTTACCTGTACTTGCAATGGTTGCAGAAAAAAACAGGAGCTTGTACAATTATCATCTTGTAAATTTTCAAAGAGAAGGTCTTATTTATATCCTTTAAACTCTTCTCTTTAGAATGAATTGTTGATTTTTTTATTGTTGTGGATCACCATGTGTTTAATATTTTTCTTTATATAGAATAACATACTTTCTATTTTAATTCCACTTAGACTTGTATCTTCTCTGATGCAAGAACAATTAAACTTTGTTTTGATTGACATATCTAATTGCATCTTTTATTTACAATCAATCTTTTAACAACATTATTTAGTTTGATGGACAGAATTTTTAGTTAACAGGAGTATATGCCCCCTTACTATTCCAGAATGTCTAGAGTCTGGGTTGGAAAACAACATTTTAGTGAATAGGCAGTCATAAATGTGGAAAACATGGACCGTAGAGGTCATTCTGCTTCCAGACTAAGTTTTAGCTACTTTAATTTTTGGGTCATACAAGCAGTGGTGCATATTAACATTAATATGGGTTAGTTCTAGAGATACCATAAATAAGTATAACAAATTCAATAAGAAAAAGATTTATCCTTTACATTAGTATGTTTCTGATTAATTAAGTACTGACAAGTAAATTAAACATGATAAAGTCTGAGTAAATTATATAATGTCTATAAAATGGAGCTCACACCCCAAAGCAATGTTATGTGTTGTAACTGTGAATCACTTGTTTATGTATCCTCATTTCCTACCTTGTAGGTACATGTGTCATAATACCTCACCATTTTAATACACGATTATTTACCCAGTAACAGACAGATCACAGATCGCTCTAAATGAAAGTTTTCATAATGCGAAACAAAGTTTTTAATTGGTTTATGAGTTGGAAATACAGGAAAAGTGTGTGGCTATGTTTGTATGAATATAAGAAATCTAAATTAAACTGTTAGTCACATACATTATTTTGTATTTTAAAATATTTATTCACATATGCTCCCATATTTAAGGCTTGTTCATTTTCTCACACTTTATAGATAGTTCAAAGTTGTAGTTGGATCATATTTACTCCCTTCCTGACTCTTGCCAGCCCCTCCTTCCTCCACTGCCCTCTCTACTTTGAACTTCCCAGTAGAAACAGAGCATAAATACTTAAAATGAATTGCTGACAGAAAATAAAAAACAAAAGTATTGTAATTGCTAAACCAAATTTCTACGGAAAGAGTTAAAAGTTTCTCTGTGATGAAATATTTGAAAATTCACGCTTTGTCCAGTATTAAACGGCGCCATGACAGTGAAAGCAGTACATATATATATATACTGTTAATACTTCAAGATTTACTTAACTGAAAAAACCTCTAAAAATAGTTTTAAGGCAAATTCAACTCGTCACATAAAGTTTTGATGTTTACAGATGGATACATTTACATACTAAATATCTCGTCTGAGTTGTGACATTATTTGTATAAATGTAGTGCCATTTAAGATGGAAAAAACAACTTGATATTGGACAGTGGAGGCTTATCCCTTTAATCCCGTGGGCACTTGGGAGGCAGAGGCAAGTCAATCTCTGAGTTTGAGGCCAGTCTAGTCTAACAGAGAGAATTCCAATATGGTCATAGCTACACAGAGAAACCCTGTCTGGAAAAACAAAATAAATAAATAAATAAAAAATAGAAAATAACTTGATATTTGATAGGACAGGGTTTTTAATCTTTCTTTATACATTGATTAGATATGGAAACTTTGCAAATTGTAACCTATATAGTCCTCAGTTTTAAATGTGAAATGGAACATTTCATTTGTAAAGTTAGTATTAAGAATATATGACAGCTTAATAACAGGATAAATTAAGCTCCAGTAGATGATGTATATTCCTAGAATACTTCTTACAAGGCTATTGTCAAATCCTTCCCTCTCTGTTTAGCCAATATAAAGAACCTTTTCATTATGTAAGGAATTCACATAACTTTATTAGAAATAAACAGTATAGTAAAATTAATATTCGTATTAATATGAACATCAACAAAAATACAGGGAAATCCTGTAGAGTCCTTAATAAACATTGTGAAATTATTCAGAGAAATACTTGGAAAACTATATTATTAATTTATAGTATAAATTTTCACAGTCTCTTGAAATAATTATATTTGGAAATTTTCTCCCATTACATCTGATAGATAAAATGCACCCCACTCTTCTACCTTACACAGCTAGCTACCAGCTGTGGTCATGCCAGCACCTAGAGCATGATGGAGTACAACTGTCTCTGCTCATAGTGTGGCCTTGTTCCACACGCTGTGTTTGCAGTATGGGCTCCCCAGTGTGGGCCACTGGAAAAGGGCAACACACCAAGCCTCTGATCCCTGGCATTCCAAAGCTATCTAGGCAGATCCTCAAGCACAAAACTCTGTTACTGCATGTTGGTGGCCTTCCTGCACCCTAGAGACCAAGGGCACCTCTGCTGGATGCAATCCTTTTTTTTTTAACCTTACTTCTATAGTTTCTCACAATCTCCTTCAATGAAGTAAAATATAGCAATCTATCTCTAGAAGTTAATTATACCAGATATATCTTAAAAAATACTAACATAACTACTTATATTTAGAAATTTTGTCCTATTACAGCTGATAGATAAAATACACCCCACTCTTCTTAATACTTTATAAAAACCCCTCTCTCAAGAGTGTTCCTTGGTCTGAATGGATACCAATTTCAATACGAGTTTCTGTGCACACGTTGTCTACTTCTAGGTCTCTGTTTGAGTACCATTTGCCAAGATTGGCTAAGCACGGGTCCTGGAATCCTGACTAGGGAGAGCAAGGTGATGAAGAAAGTATAGCAAAGCTGGGATTAGGTTGGGCTCTGTAACTACTCTTACTACTGATACTGCTGCATCCTGGAATATTTATTAGGTGCTGTCAGGAAGAATGATTAGGTAGTCTCTATAGGAGAACTCTGTAGGGTAGAGTTGGAGTTTAAGAAGGAGGAGGTCACAGTTGCTAGTATTTTGCACACACTGATCATGTATCCATAAACACTCATACTAGACTCCTTCTCTTGAGCCGTTCTCACGGGGTAATGGCATTGCCAGTTTCCCATGGACCAACATGTCTTGAAATCTTGACAGGCCATGTTCATATTAAAACATACATTTACAGAGGGCCGCTTTTGCTTCCCATATATTTACAACTTTTATAATGTGAACTTTCCACTTCCCCTTTCAGAAGTTGATGATTGATTGTTGAAAAATTTGTGACTACTGTGTTGTATTTAATTTTTTGAAATCTACATAGTTTGATAATCAGTGGAGCTTCTACCTGATTATATTAAAAAATGACTTGGGCATTCTATAGGCTGTGAACCCTCTAGGTGCAGAAGGTATGAGAAGGGATATAATAAACTTCAGATGAGTTTCTGGCCACAAGATATCATTCATTAGCCATATGAGCTGGTTACTATGGAAGTGTAGCTTTTTCAAAGCTATTATTACTATTGTTCCAATTACTAACTATCTAACCAACAGGAAGCACTCTAAGTGAGACCAGTCTAGTAATATTCAGTATATTAGTGCCTTTATCAAGTTCCTGGACCACAAAATCCAATAATAGAATGCTACTTACTATTCTCTGCTAAGCCATGCTTGTCTGTTATAAGCCATAAAACTTTGGGAAATGTATTCTACTAATAATCATATTTCTAACATATTATTCAATATTTAGATGAACTGAATTCCTTATTCAAGGAAAACCACAAACTATGTATGATGATAGAAACATTTGCACGTGGCCCGTCGAGAAATTAGTGTTTTAGGAACCAATATTTTTAATATAAGTCACTTTACAGGTTTTATTTCAAGTAAATTACAAACATTTATTAAAATTTCTTACTCTTATAACAGTAACCTAGTTGTCATTAATTTTATTATTTATTATTTGTGAGAAACATGAATTAAATACATCTGTGATGCATAAATGAGTATTTAGAGGATAAACACCTTTTCAAAGATAGCACACCTGGCAAGGGGAAAATCAAGCTAATGTAAAAGCTTTTCATTTAAACTATGATATATTGAGAAAAGGAAAACATCATAATGACCTAGCTTTTCACTGAGTGTATGTACATGAAATGTTTAAGAAAATTATATATTATAGTCATAGCTACATCTTTCATTTTATATTCATGCTTCCCATTACAGAATATTTTATATGTTCCTCAAAGTATGTTTATTTTATGTGTGTTTATTTTGTACAAATGAATGGCTTTGAATTTCTTGCTGAACAGGTGGCACTAGCCAATCAGTCGTGGTTTGAGATATTAAAGAGGTCCAGCTGTCAGGCAGTAGAAGGACTATAAAATGTTGCCTGTGGTAAGATTGCTTATTTATCATTGTTGCCATTAAAACCCAGGAGTTATTTAAATAATTTCTGTTCTGTGAACCTTGACAAGTGTATAAAACCTCATACTCACATACTCAAGGATACAACTAAAGACATTTGCAAGACAAGATTTATATCTTATTTGAAATATAAGTTTCTTAATCTCTCACACTCTGTGTGTGTGTGTGTGTGTGTGTGTGTGTGTTTTAGAAAATTACTTCTTAGAAACTTGGTGGCATGAACATAGTAAACATTTTAAACATATGCTGTTGTTTGGTAGAATATTACTGTTATAAACAATGTAAACACCCAATTAAGAATACTATATCAATATTTAAAATAATTTACTTGCAACTCACATTAGTACTGCATTTATAAAGTCAGTTAAAGATAAATCTCTCAAAAGACAGGAAATATTTGAGATGCTAAAAGTATAAATGCTTAGATATTTATGATGAGATATGAATAAGCTAACTGCAAGTCAACACATTTATTCTATGGGATATTTTAAAAGAACATGCAAAGCTTTGAACTCATATTTAACTTGGTAAGTTTCTCAGCATTGAAGATTAATCTTAATGCACATAAAAGCTTAAAATAGTCTTAAAGAATTCAGATAATGTAAAAATTGGGAAGCCATATGTGAAAATCTTGCTTTACAATTGTATGAAAAAACACTCACTTTGAAAGTCATTTTGGGAATGGATGATGATTCCTTAATGGGATGAAAAAGCATATAAGACTAAAGCTTAAATAAACTATACCTAGCCCTACACACTAGTTGATAGGTAAACATCTGGATGTTAAGATTGATTGTGGAGGCTGAGTTAGGTAGTGCATGCCTTTAATCCCAACACTTCGAAGGCAGAGGTAAGTGGATCTCTGAGTTTGAGGCCAACCTGGTTTAGAGAGCTAGATCCAGGAAAACCAGGGTTACCCAGAAACCATGTCTCAAAAACAAATAATAATAATAATAATAATAATAAACAAAAATGGTGACTGTAGTGCTTAAATAATTGCCTGGAATGGATCAAGGGAAATAAAATGATAGTAGATGATAGAATCATGTTTGTTACTGGGTAATTGAGTATTTCAAGATAAATAAGGTGAGGAATTAAGTATGACTCAGGTAGTTACGACTTAAAGTTTGTGATATCAGCATAAATTTATGTTTATCTTTAAAAAGATTGGATGTCTGGGTGGTGGTGGCACACGCCTTCAATCCTAGCACTCTGGAGGCAGAAGCAGGCGAATCTCTGTGAGTTCGAGGCCAGCCTGGTCTACAAAGCGAGATCCAGGAAAGGCGCAAAGCTACACAGAGAAACCCTGTCTCGAAAAATCAAATAAATAAATAAATAAATAAATAAATAAATAAATAAATAAATAAATAAATAAATAAATAAATAAAAAGATTGGATGGATAAACATAGAAATATTTATTGATACTCACACAAACAAAACGTGGATTATTTCAGATACAGACAAACATTTGTTCTGTTATCTGAGAGGGAAAGACAAATGATTCCCAGGGACTAATAACTATAGATCTCTTCCAAAGTCACCAAAAACAAGGGAAACCTCAGAAACTAAGAGATGAGTATACATGTAACATGACCATTATAAATGATCCTGTTTCCTTAGCAGAGAATAAACATAAAATCTAAACAAACTATGGATATCAAATGGTTACACTGTCCATTAATAAGCTCAGAAATTAATGTTGCTTCATCAAATCTAATAATATAATTCTATTATATTACTAATAGAGAAAAGTGAATGAGTAAATGTGAAAAATCTACACTGTCTTCTCAAACTTAAGCTGTTCTAAAACTAAAACCTGTTTTAAAAGTGATCAATAAATAATGCTCTGATAATTCTTGAATACTACCTATTATACCATCATATAAAAAGTCAATGAAATTCCTGTATGATCAAATTTCAGATGCATAACATTTATGTATATGTATATATGTGGAGATTTAATAATGCCATATATAGAAAAAATTTGTGAATTATTTATTTTAAGTTATGAAATAATTTGAAAGTAATTTTCTATATTCACTCCAGGGTTGCCCAAAGGAAATCTTAATGGTTGGGAATGGAGATATACTGACTCTATTTGGAACTCACGTAAGAACAATGTTCTCTGGAATTAACATAAATATAATTCTAAGGCAGGTCAGGTTATCCTCAAACCTCCTTTAACTGACTTCTTGAGTATAACACTATTTAGTAAAGTTCCTATACTCTCTTAAAGTACAATCATGGCTAGTTGCATAAATAATATATGAGGTTATAATTTAGATTTGGTGGTCCTGACAAACAATAATCAATAACTTCTAGAAAACAGAAAATGGGATATATTTCAATGAGTGATAGAGACAGCATATCAAACCATCATTATCTTTTCACATTTTTACATGATTATTTGATGATTTGAAAGTGAAAGGGAAGTGTAGCTTAATCCAGTTTTCTTGTCAATACATGTACTCATCATTTATGCATAGTTAAATTTGTTATCTGCCTTACCACTTAGCATACTCTGTATCTATCATATATAACCTATCTATCTATCTATCTATCTATCTATCTATCTATCTATCTATCATCTATCTATCTTTCTATCTATCACCTATCTATCTATTTATAATCTATATCTATATCTATATCACAACATGAGGATATCTATGTTGTTTTGGACAAATACATATCACGTAGTAGACTTTTTAATTGTAGTCATTTGATTTAATACACATAATTTTTCACAGAGTAAATCAACATAGGAGGAGTATAAAGCTATAATTGCTGGCATAGGCATTTTTATGACAACATCATCAAAACCAAAGTGGTTATACATTAAGAATACTTTTTAATTTAACCCAAATCCTGGCTTAAGGCAATTGAATTATCTTCCTAAACACAATTTTATTTAATGTTGTCATATGTTTTTAAGAAAGGTGTTAAGCATGTATTTCAAGACCTAAGGCTGCTCAAGGGGTCAAGGTATGCTGCTTGCCTATGTTACATGAATCACTAGATTCTGTCCTGTGTAAATACAATAAAATCATAAAATAATTAAGTGGTCAAAATTATTGCTAGATAATATAGTAACAAATGCGGAAATATCCTGGAATACTAAAATTAATAGGCTTGCAAAACTCATCAAGAATGCTTTTTTATTGAAGTGTCATAAGAATAAATCCTCTTATAAAACTCCATTACATGATTCCTCTACCTAAGGCTCAGGGAATATCATTGAAAGGGGCAGAGGCCAGAGAACTAGGAAATCTTCTGTGAAGCTCTGTCTTGTAGAAATCATCAGTTAATGAAAGACAGAACAATGATAATACCAGTATATGTGCTACCTTAGAAAGGGGGAAATCTAATGGCGTCCAACCCCTACATGAAGATTACAGGTGACTAAGGACTGCTGAGACTAAGAGAATTAACCTCTCTCACTGATGAACCCCCTAACTGGTAATCCAGTGTAAAGTGGTCTGCCCTGAAATCATACACATAAACATCATAAGGACTCAATAGATCATATTTATATATTTATGCATAGATAAATAAATATGTATGCATAACAATAAACAATAGAGAAATCATCAATTTGGGAGCGAATGGGTATGGCACAGGAGTGGTTAGAGAAAGGAAAAGGCAGGAGTTAAGTGATGTAATTATGGTTTAGTTAAAATACATTTTAAAAACTACTTGGGGGATCCTCAGCTATTGGTTCATAATTCATGTGTTTCCATTCATTTGGCTATTTGTCCCTGTGCTTTATCCAACCTTGGTCTCAACAATTCTTGCTCATACAAACCCTCCTCTTTCTCGCCAATTGGACTCCTGGAGCTCCACCTGGGGCCTGGCCATGGATCTCTGCATCGGCTTCCCTCAGTCATTGGATGGGGTTTCTAGCATGACAGTTAGGGTGTT
Source organism: Peromyscus nudipes (assembly GCA_902168325.1). Classification (NCBI taxonomy): domain Eukaryota; kingdom Metazoa; phylum Chordata; class Mammalia; order Rodentia; family Cricetidae; genus Peromyscus; species Peromyscus nudipes. The sequence goes on from CABHPH010130781.1 coordinate 24,633, forward strand.
TGGCCATCCTATCACCAGAGTAGGTAAGTTTGGGCTGTCTCTCGACCATTGCCAGCAGTCTATTGTGGGGGTATCTTTATGGATTTCTGTGGGCCTCTCTAGAACTTTGCTTCTTCCTATTGTCATGTGGTCTTCATTTATCATGGTCTTTTATTCCTTGTTCTCCCTTTCTGTTCTTGATCCAGCTGGGGTCTCCCTCTCCCCTAAGCTCTCTTTCCCTCGACCCTTGCTCTTCATTACCCCCACTCAAGTCCATGTCGTTCATGTAGATCTCATTCATTTCTCTGTCATTGGGCAATCCCCGTGTTTTCTTGGGGTTCTGTTTTCTACGTAGCCTCCCTAGAGTTGTGAGTAGCAGTCTAGTCATCTTTGTTTTACATCTAGTATCCTCCTATGAGTGAGTACATACCATGTTTGTCTTTCTGAGTGTGGGTTACCTCACCCAGGATGATTTTTTCTAGATCCATCCATTTGCCTGCAAACCTCATGATGTCATTGTTTTTCTTTGCTGAGTAGTATTCCATTGTGTATATGTACCACATTTTATTTATCCATTCTTCAGTTGAAGGGCATCTAGGTTGTTTCCAGGTGTTCATGTTCTTAAAATAAATTGGCTGGTAATTTTCTTTCTTTGCTGGGTCTTGTAGCATGAGTCTTAAAAGTTCTTATTTATAAAATCAACCCTGAGG